>JXPH01034297.1:1129-20171 GCA_001014845.1 Mochlonyx cinctipes | reverse complement strand
TAAATAGAATAAAAATTCAAATGGACAATTGAGAAAGGAAACCATTACGTAAAACTTGTTGTGTGTAGGACTTGCATCAAATTTCCAAAGCTAGAACAGCGGTATAGATTAAGACCATTTCAATAGTTCACCTTTAATGTAAAAGTCAGTTTTCAATGGTTAACTGTGAAAATCCCCAGGTAAAACAGTGACCCAATTACAATTGAAACCTGTCCAAAATCCATGTTTCAAGTTCAAGAAAATCATAAACATAAACAACAACATTAATTACAAAACAAAATTGCGAGTGTATAGTTTTTGTGAAATTTTCAGAAAATAAAATTCGCAAAATAAACAATTTTTTTTATTCGATTAAATAATCCACTCACTCACTCTCCACACATTACATTATATATATATTTACTTCTCGCCGCTACATAATCGTAAAAAAATCAAACATATGTTGCGGGTCTATTTTTACGATCAGATTGTACATAAAACGCGTTTTTTGGCTGACGTCTTAATCGGAAAACTTTTGAACCCGCCACGTAATCACCGACGTCACCAACACTTTTCTCGTTGACCACTTGAATATATTATTGTTGTTGTTGATGTTGACTTGACGGCGAGTCAGTGAACGGAGTGGAGGAGAGAGTGTGAGACACTTTAATGTTTTTTCTTATTATTTTTAGATTTTTGGATTTGTGGTCGTGGGTTTGTTTCTGTATAGCAATATTTTATAAAAAATGTCAACGTGTTTTTTGGCAGAAATATAACAAAAAAGTTATTTCGAGATTCATAAATTTACTTGCGGAGATTTGCACCTGACCTGATTTATTGTTATATAATAAGGTTTTTTGAGTTGGCAGCGTCATTGCATAATTTTATTTTATTTCTTTTTTACTAATTCCAGGACCCGAGATGGAATACCAATTGAAAGTTCGGAGCGTTTCCGGATAACAGAGTCAAAGAATGCGATTCAATTAGCATTGCAGCACGTGCAGCGCGAGGATGCGGGTCACTACACATTATATGCTCGGACAAAGACGGGAGAATTCACGAAAAAGGACATTGAACTGTATGTGGACGACAGATCAACTGGAGATGATCCGCCAATATTTATACGCCGACTCAGCGACTTATCAGTGCGGGTTGGAACGAGGACAAGATTGCTTGTTGAGATTAGAAGCTCAACTGATGTCAAGATTACTTGGTACAGAAACGACAGACGTATCTGTGAGAACGATCGAATTATTCGCATAAATGAAGGCGCATTTCATTGTCTGGAAATTGCGCCAATCATTTTGGATGATGGGGGACAGTGGATGTGTATGGCAGAAAATTTAGGGGGACGAAATTCTTGCATAGCACATCTTAGTGTATTGGGTATGTTACATTATCCTTCAAAAAAAGGTAATGAATACTAAAAGTTTTAATTTTACAGTGCCAAAAGCGTACAAAGCACCAGAATTTATAGAAGAGTTGAGGGCAGTATTGACTGAGCAAGGCACAGTCTCGTTAGAATGTAAAGTAATTGGTGTGCCAACACCAATATTACGATGGTTCAAAGATTCAAAAGAGATAAAAGCTGGAGATGTGTTCGCACTCACAGCAAATCCCGAAGATCCAACATCTTTAGGAACATACACTTGTGAGGCCGTTAATTGTATGGGAAAAACATATTCAAGCTCGAAGGTTCATGTTGCTGGCAGGGGAAGCAGAGAAGGATCATTGAAACCGGCTGATACGTGAGTATATTACTGTAAATTATTAAGTGTCATCTATTATAGAGATTTTTAAAAAGGTTTTCCATAGTTCCTTGTCCTTGAAACTATTTCTTATATCAAGTTTGCTAATACTTATTTTACTTTTTGCTTTATCCAACGGTGATGCTGAGTTGCCTCCAAGAGCACAGGCCATCAATAAAAAGTCGGCATCTCTTATGTCGGAGTGCCATTTGCTTTAAGTCCCATATATTGTTAAGCGAAGAGCTGCCACTTTGTACTGCCCAAGCATTAGCTTCTGCCAGCGTCGAACGACGCCAAGTGTTTTTTGGTCGTCCTTGTGGGTTATACACAAGTGCTTGGTGACAAACTTCTTCGAGGCTTTTCCTGAGAGTGTGTCCAATCCAACCCNACACAAGTGCTTGGTGACAAACTTCTTCCTGAGAGTGTGTCCAATCCAACCCAATTTTCTCCTACATATCTCAAGATTGATATCCTTTAGTTCAGTTCTTTGCCACAATTATTCATTGATAATGTGGCGTGCCCCAGACAACGGTTGACGAAGACTTGTATTATTCGTTTTATGTCCTCTGTAACGAGCCAGGTCTCACAAACATAGAACAGTACAGATAGTGCGCATAATCTAAATTTATTGATGTTAGTTCTGGTACTATAGATCGACGAATGCCAAATAAGATAAAGGACGATGAATGCACCACGCCCTATTTGAATCCTGGTTTCAACATCTTTTGCTGTCTTCGCTAATAATACTCCCCAGATACTGGATTTGCTAATGCTTTGCTTAATAATATTCCACGTTTCTTCGTATTTCCTGCAATACACTCCTATGTATTAGACCTTGGTTCTGTGCTATTTTATTCATTCTAAAGAAATTAGAAAGAACGATCAAGTCACCCTGTATGCTACTAATAACTTCTACAGCAGTATCCCCTTCGTATTGAAAGCTCTATAATCGTCTGCAATTTTTTTTTCTTCCCTAAAAGTGGCAACATATCGATATCATTGAAATACAACAGAAAAAGAAGTGGTCCAAGGACACTGCCCTGTGGAACACCAACTATAACAATCTAGTAGAAATCAATAAAAAAGAAAAGGCAGATTCTTTAACCAAAGAAACTACTGGTTCAGATCAAGTTCCTCATGTCGTATGAACGAAAATTTGTTGCGTTGACATTACATAATATTCTGCTGTTGGAATAATTTTTCTGAGTGTACTTGAAACAGTGTTGCCATACATATTACCACAACATCAGCACCATCTACCATTTTGCTAGGAAACTAAAAAGAACACAAGCAAAAACATCCATATTTTTGTTCGAAGTCGGTCGTGTGGATAATTCTTTTTCTGTGATTTCAGTGCCTTTTCATAAATCTTTTTCCTCACAAGTCTTACCATTCTTTTTGAAACATGAAGTCACCATCGTGATTGTATTACAATCCTAATTTCATAATATTTTAAATTATTCAACAGATTAACTACAGGTGGCCCACCGCCAATTTTCACAACCGAATTGAAAGGTGTGAAAATTAAGATAGGCGACAGTTTTACGCTTGGGTGTCAAGGTATTGATTAAATAATAATAGTATAGATTTAGGTGATTAAAAAACTTTTATTTGTTTAGTTGTAATTCCACCATGGCCGAAAACTGTCATCTGGTACAACCAGGAAGGCCGAGTGGAGTCAGGAGAAAAATACAGGATTATTGAGGATGGTCTAGGAGCTTACATGATTGAAGTTAGATCATCAGAAGCTTGTGATGGAGGGGAATGGAAAGTTGTTGTTACTAGCAACGATGGAGCTGTTGGTATTTCCAGCAGTTTTATTGAAATGGAAGGTAACTGAAAATACAGTATATTAAAATGAACAATGAAAATAGTTTTATCTTCTATTTTCAGTTCCCAAAAACTATAGAAGACCACGATTTATGGAGAATTTAAAAGCAGTTTTAACCGAAGAAGGGTTAGTTTCATTTGAGTGTAAAGTCGTTGGCTTTCCAACACCATCCTTAAAATGGTTCAAAGATGGACAAGAGTTGAAGCCAGGAGATGTTTATCAATTAACAGGAACAAACTCGTTAGGAAGCTACTGTTGTATAGCCCGGAATTGTATGGGAGACGCAAACAGCACAGCTATTTTAACTGTTGATGACATTAAAAGTCAACTTAATGACGATGAGAGATTGCAGTTGATTCAACAGAATCAAGCCCCAAGATTTATGCAAGGATTAAAAAGTTTAGAAACAAAAATTTGTGAACCGTTCAGGTTCACAATACAAGTACAAGCAATCCCTAAACCGATGCTATCATGGTTCAGAGATGATTTACCTGTTGAGTCATCCGAGAAATATGGAATGGCTGTTGAGGAAGAGACAAACACACATCATTTGGACATTAAGTTTGTGGAAATTGTAGATCAAGCGGAATGGAGATGCGTTGCAAAGAATGAGTATGGACACAGTGTAACGTCATGTTTCTTGAAACTCCATATTCCCAGACACTATAAAAAACCAAAGTTTTTGGAATGCCTAAAAGCACTTCTCACACCTGAAGGAGCTGTGAATTTGGAATGTAAAGTGATTGGTGTTCCACAACCGATTTTGAAATGGTATAAAGATGGAGTTGAATTGAAGCCAGGAGACATTCACCGCATAATTTCGGGACAAGATGGAAGATGTTGCTTGGGAACATACACATGTGAAGCTCGTAATTGTATGGGAGTTGTTGCCAGCTCCGCCTCCTTATTAGGATTTGAAGAGTCTGCTTTGAAGAGCATTTCTCCTGTCTCTGAGTCTATTGATTTATCTCGAAATTTATCACTATCCACAATTCAAGAGGAGAGAACTTCTCAACTATACGAAACACCTATTGCCAACTCATCAGTTTGTGAAAGGTCAGAAGTTTCGTTTTCGTTTGATGGAAAAGACGTTTCAGTATCGTTGTACGAAACTCCAGACTTAACGGAAGAAGAAGCGNGGAAAAGACGTTTCAGTATCGTTGTACGAAACCCCAGATTTAACGGAAGAAGAAGCANTTCGTTTGATGGAAAAGACGTTTCAGTATCGTTGTACGAAACTCCAGACTTAACGGAAGAAGAAGCGTTGCAAATTGTTGAAATGTATGCCGAACAACTTTCAGAACATGTTTCCGAAGACAATATGGTGGAACTACCTCCATTGAGGTTCGTGAAAGAAACCTCGACTTCAGGAAATTTGTTGATGGAAGCTGTTGTTATTGACGTTGCTCCAGACTATTTCCCTGAAGAAGATGACACTCGGACAGAGGCCGACTTCAGCGATATTTACCTTACGGATGATAATCCAAGTGGTTTTGATGAGACTCGTTTCGATAAAACCGCTGAAGGGTATGCTGAAAATACTTTGGCAAAGAATGCAAAAAAGAAGAGGTTGACAGAGTCGGTGAAGAGTGGAGAGGTTGAAGAATATTTCAGTTTTTCACACTCGAAACCTTCAAAAAGCAGCTCGGTGGGCGAAGACTTTGATGAATTAACTGAAATGGATGTTGTTAGCTTTGCCAGCACGAAATCAAAAGCTAAGTCTGTTGCGTTTGAAAATGTTAAAACTGACGATTCTTTCAAGGGAGCGACAAAGAAAATAAAATTGGACTCTGATTCTCACGAGGATATGTCCGGAGAACAAGGAGATGGACTAATAGCTAAACGGAAATCAAGCGTTGAATTGAATTCGAAACAAATAGAAGCAAATTTGAATGCACTAAAACCTTTATTAAGCAACTTGATTACAGTGGAGAAGCACTTGGGAGCTGTTGGAGAAGAAGTTTTGATGCAATCGGGAATGATGATGACCCCAACTGCTGCTGAAGGAAGTATTGGGATTGTACAAAACATATTGGAACCCGTTAAGCACATTAAAAATAAATTGAATGTTTATTCGGGAGATGCTTTATTGGAAACACTCTGTGAATCTTTGATGTCGTCGTTGAGAAGTCTCCAGCACGGTTTGAGTATTATTGAAAAATGTGTGGAAGTTGATGAAATTGGAAGGACTTTAATTCAAAGAACTAGTGTTTGTATCATCGAAAGTACTGGTGAGCAACTTTTGCACACGCTAAAGGAAATGAAACAGATTTGTGTCAAAAATATGAGAGGTAGAACTAAAGAGGAAATGTTGATTTTGCTTCAGGATATGGAGACGGGAATCAACCTAACAACGGAAACAATAAAATCTCAAACCTTAATTCACGAAGCCCACGCAATTGAAGCAGCTCAGCATATTACAGAATCAATTGCTAAAATCCAAAAGATCCCCGACGTTATTTCATTTGACACAATGGCCAATGAGGTGCTTCCAGAAGAGGCTGCCTCTCTACGAACAGTATGTAGGGCAGTTATTAAAGTACAACATGCGTTAGAAAGTATCGAGCACGATCTTACAGCAGAACATGATGAAAAGAAAATGTACGCGATACTACATGACGTCGTGGTTACAAAACTAACCCCTCCTCTAAACGAACTTCAGAATGAAATGGAGAAAATTGAGAAGGTCGTTTTTGAAAATGCTGAACGCGAAGATTTGGAGCAACAAGTTAACAATACCATCTTTGACACGGTAACACCTCCCCTCCACGAATTAACGAAAGGATTGAAAATAATCGAGAATCAATCAGCAGGAAACGTCAACTCCGGTATGGTTAGCATGAATGTTCTTGAATCCATGGTCGCTCCTCTACTCGAAATTCAGAACGGATTAGCAAGGATTGGCCAGGATATTGAGTCAGGAGTCATTTCGCAAGAGTCTCCTGTCGATACACTCGACAATTTAAAACTAATTCAAGTAATTTCCCAAAATTTAATCTACCTAGAAAGTAATATAATGAATTTACAACCCAAAATGAGTTCAAATTTGATCACTTCCATGGTAGGAATGCGATCCGATCTAACAAACTTGATTGATGTTGTTATAAATGAACCTTTGAACAAAGCAAACATTACAATTTTGGAGACGATTAAAAGACCGATTGAAGAAATTAATTTCTGTTTGAGATGTATTGAAGAAAGATCAGACACTGGATCATTGAACGATCTTGCTGGACCACTTCAATTGTTGAAAGAAAATGTGGACAAAATTTCGGAGGAGGCCCCGAAATTGAAAGCTAGTCAATACGTTATAGATTACTTGAGAACTATTAAGAAGAGTATCGCATTTGTCAACAAAAATGTTAGTGTCAACGAAAAATCAATGGACCTTAAGATTGTGGAAGGTACTGATGAAGAATCATCACTTGGAGAGTCTTCCGGATTAAAGTGGGAAACAAAAACTGATCTAGAAGCAACACAGAATATGTTGACGGATCTTCAAATGAACATTGCAACGATTCAGAACCAAGTTATTTCGGAAAAGTTCGATTCATCTTCAGAAGACAAAGCTGTTTTGAGAGCACTTGCATCGCCATTGCAAGAAATCCAAATCTGTATCCGCGAGGTTAGTGAAAAGATTGTGTACGAAAGTGTTACAGAATGGTCCCATAATCAAGATCTATCAATGTTGAAGAAAATTGCGAGACCTATTCATGATATTGTTGATGCATTAGCTGTAATTTCACATTCAAATGTCTACGATCCACTTCAATCAATGTCGTCTCAACAAAACATCTCTGTACTAAAGGTGCTAGCACATCCATTGACCAGTTTACAAACAGCTATTATTGCGGTTCAGGAATCGGTGACGGGAACTGAAGATATTTTGTCGACAGAAACATCGTCAAAAATGGCTAAACCAATTTCAGATCTTAAATCTGGAATCCAAGTTCTACTTCAAACAGCTTTAGAACCAACAGAAGACTTGTCTACACTTGAGGATGTATCTACGATCAAATCGATGATTGAAGAAGATTACAAGTTCGAAGAAAACGAATCACATTTGAATGTTGATGAGGTGGTTTCTTTGGAACAAGTAGACTCCTTCTCAATTGAAATGGCGCATCACTCGATGGCGAAACGGTTGAGCATTGAAGAGCAGTTCCAAATGCAGGTTCGTGGTAATTTGGTTCTTGAACATGTCGATACCATTCTTAAAAACGATAGTGAAGGCGTTAAAGCCAAAACCGCTAAACTAGACGAATATGATACAAGTTTAAACATCGACGAGATTATGCTGCTTGAAAACATCGAGAATCTACCACAGCCCCAACAGATATCTGCTAAAATTCAGAATGCAAACAAGCTTCTGCACGACATTTACGAAACCGTTTCTTTAATCCAGGCAACTCCTGAGGTTATGGAGAGTGTATTGAATTTTGAAGCAAGAAAATCACCAGAAAGAATCAGTAAATTAGTCGAAACAATTCATTTTACCGAAAAATATATTGCAAACGTCCAGGAACAAGTAATTTTTGACTCCAATTTTTCTATTTTAGAAAAAGACAATGTTGCGTTATTGAAAGAAATTGCTGAACCATTACAAAAGCTGCAGCATGAGGTTGTGAGTCTTCAACATATTTTGGTAGAACCCGTTGAAAAAATGTCTGATCAAGATGATTTATCGGAACTCAAGAGCTTCGCTCAACCACTTGAGGATTTGAAGGCTTGCATTGAAGTTTTGCAGACCAGGATATACGAATGCGAATCTATTAAAACCTGCGATGATTTTGTTGAGAAGATCAATGTTGTTAAAGAAAAGTATCATGATTTGAACCAATACGAAGTAGAGTTCTTTGAAGTTGTCGACAAAAATATAAAACACTTCTCGTCCTTGTTGAAAGGATATGAAGTATGCCGTATTTCTGAAATACCAGCTTTTCAAAATGCTCGTGAACTACAAGCTGAGGTTGCGGAGGTTTTGGGAACAATGAAAAACGTTCAAAAAAAATATAAAGTTGAAGTTGAAGATATTTTCCAGCAACCTACTTTAGATATTTTGAGATTATTTTACGAAATTGACGCACTTTTTGCAAAAGAATTGACACCAGAAGTGTCTACGTTGGAAGAGGTTTCAGAATTTACGTCAATGGTAGCAGATGAAATGACACTTAGTTCCAAAACAACAACTGATGAGTACGTAGACGCTAAATCATTGAGTTCTAAGAAGGTTGACTTGAAAATTGTTGAAAAATCAGAGTCTATTGCTGAGGAACATCATGAAGTTTCAGAGGTGAACTCTTATGCTACCGCACAAGAAACAAAATCCACCGGAATTTCTACCGAAACTAGTGAAAAAGAAAGTAAATACGAGACAATTTCGTCTGAAAACCAAATGGCGAGTGCTGAACTTGGCACAGTTCCGAAAACAAAAGAAATTTCATTGGATAAACAAATAGTAGCTGAAAGTCAGGAAAAAGCAGACACAAGTGAACCATCTTTAGAAAACAAAATGGCAGCTCAAGTAAAGAAAATGGAAGCCGAAAACAACACAGAAATGCTTCAAATTATTGAGGAGAAAGAGAAATCACTTAAAGATAAAGCAGAAAAACTTGAATCGAACTTGAAGGAAACAGCAGAAGAGAAAAAGGATACCGAAGAGCTTAAAATAGTTGAAGATTTAGAAAAAAGGTTGAGATATAAAGCTGAAATAGTCCAGAAACCAGAAATTAGCGCTGTTGAAGACAAAATGGAGGACAATGATCTCAAAATAGAAGAAGCACTTGCTCCTTCAACACAAGGACATGAAAAGGACCTTAAAATAGTTGAAGAGAAAGATATAACCTTAAAAGCCAAAGCTGAAGATTTACAACAAGTGGTGTCATCTACAGAAGTACTCAAAATCAAGGAAAAAAAAGATAAGCTTGATGATGAAACAAAAGAGCTCAAAATAACAGAAGATAAAGATAAATCACTAAAAGATAAGGCAGAAAGCGTCAAAAATATTGATGATGAGCTCAAAATAGTTGAAGAGAAAGAAAAAGTACTTGACGATAAGGTAAAACTAGTAGAAAAGAAAACAAAAGAACTATCCCCAGACGAAATAAGACAGATAGAAATATCTGCAATGCTTGAACAAGTCACAAAATCAATCGATGAAACCTTAGAATCATTCGTTAAAGGTTCAAAAGGAAGCTCTGAAATGCTATCCAAACTGGAAACAATGGAGAAGGATGTACGGGAAACAATTGTTGAAGCTAAAGCAATAAAAACAGCTGAAGAATTGTACAACGAACTTAAAAAAACCGAAGGCTCCGAGAGTGTTGAAATTGAGGCTTCCGCATTGGCCACAGTCGAATCTAAAAAACAGTCTGACATTTCGATAGAAGATTTCATCAAAAAGGAAAAGAAAGCATTTGACAAACAAGAAACAATCGAAAAGATTGTTAAAGAGCTCGAAGCCACCACAACGCTGCCAGAAATGCCCGAGCTCAAACTTGTTACAGCCACATCCGAAGAAATCAAAGAAAAATCTGTGTCCGAAATTCTGGAAGAATCCAAATTGATGATGCAGGAAGCAGAAGGATTTTCTATAGAACCAAAAACATCTGCGATACAAAACCTTTTACAATCTGTTGATTCCAAAATTGAACAATTAGAGATTGAAGAAGCTTCTTCTTCAACGAAGTTCAGTGTGGAATCAAGCCTTAAAATAGTTGAAGAACATGACGTTGGAAAGAAAGACGAATCGCTTTGTATCAAGGAAGACTATGAAGTTGCACAAGACGCAAGTCATGCAGAACCACAATCTTCAATGTTAGTGCTTTCTGTTTCAGAAGAACAAGCCGTTTCTTCTGATGTTGTATCGAAAAAGAAGGCAATTGTAAAGACAGAGGAAGCTGAATCTTCAGTTCTTGATGTTGAAAAGAGAGAGGAAACAGTTCCAGCAATCGTTGAAGCTGATGTTGCATCTCAAGAACATGTTGCTCTTACCGATGCTGAAAAAATAAATGAAGCAGCTCAAGCAGAATCACCGGTTTATGACACTGTACCGAAGAAGAAGAAAACTGTTAAAAAATCAAAATCTATAGAAGTTGCTCCTGAAGTCAAAGAGATCGCAACTGAAGCAAATGTATCGGCACAACCCCAAACATCAATTTCAATTGAATCAAAATCTGAAAAACATGTTGTTGAAGCTGAAGCTGAAGAGCCGAAAAAGAGAATCAAAAAATCAAAGTCAAAAGAAGTGGTTCCAGAAAAACAGCAACAAGTAACTGAAGAACAAGTTTCAGCAGAACTGCAGACTTCAGTGTCGATTGAATCTACGTCAAAAGAACACGTTGTTGTTACAGAAGAGAAAAAGAAGAAGATAATCAAAACATCTACATCCATTGAAACCGAATCATCAAAGTCTACTGAACAAGTATCGGCACCTCAAGAAGAACCAAAGAAGAAGAAGTCTGTTAAAAAATCAAAATCTACAGAAGTACCAGAAGTTTCTCAAGCATCGCACACGAAAGCACATGTTACAGAAGAACAGACTGTAACAGAAGCTCAAACATCGGTTACAATCGAATCATCAACAAAAGAGCATATGGTTGTTTCAGAAGAGAAAAGATCACCTGTTCAAGTGGATTTATCAAAGAAAGATGAAAATGTACCATCAGAATCTCAATCCACAGTATCGAAAGAGCACATTGTCGTTTCAGAAGAAGAACCAAAGAAAAAGAAAACTGTTAAAAAATCAAGATCGTCAGATGTATCCGAGGTTGCTACAATAACACAAAAGACAGTACAAGTTACAGAAGAACAAACTGCATTAGAAAAGGGTAATGCGCTGCTAGTTGACGTTACAGAAATGAAGAAGAAGACAATCAAAAAATCAGTATCAGTTGACTCTGGAGCATCCAAGAAAAATAGTGCCGCTGAAGAGCAAGTTTCATCAGCTTCAAAAGAACACGTTCTTATATCGGACACCTCTGGGTCAGAACATGAAAAAAAGAAGTCACTCACAAAATCAAAATCTACTGAATCCAAGTTACAGGAAGCCAAAGTTATAGAAGTTTCTGAAGAAACTGTTAAAATGGAGGCTCAAACATCAATAGCTGTTGAATCAACTTCTCAACCAGATGTTGTTGAGAAAAAAGAAAAGATGATTAAGAAATCAGAGTCTGCAGAAAAGGAACCGAAAAAACTAAGACTCACTGAAGAACAATCTCCAGCTGAAGCGGTATCTTCAGTTTCAGTTGAACCTGCCCTACAAGAGTATGTTGTTGTAACAGATGCGTTGAAAATTGTTGAACACCGTGCTACGCAAGAGCAAGTTTCATCAGAAGCTCAATCATCAATCACTGTTGATTCAGCTTCAAAAGAACACGTCGTTATATCCGACATTTTTGAAGCAGAGCCCAAAAAGAAGAAGTCTATAAAAAAATCAAAATCTATTGAATCCAAGTTACAGGAAGCCAAAGTTATAGAAATTTCTGAAGAAATTGTTAAAATGGAGGCTCCAACATCAGTCGTTGTTGAATCAACTTCTCAACAAGATGTTGCTGAGAAAAAGGAAACGATGATTAAGGAATCAGAGTCTACAGCAAAGGAATTGAAAAAACTAAAAATCACTGAAGAAGAATCTCCAGCTGAAGCAGCATTTTCAGTTTCAGTTGAACCTGCCCTACAAGAGTATGTTGTTGGAACAGATGCTTTGAAAATTGTTGAACACCATGCTACCCAAGTGCAAGTTTCCTCGGAAGCTCAATCATCAATCACTATTGATTCAGCTTCAAAAGAACACGTCGTTATATCCGATATTTCTGAAGCAGAACCTAAACAGAAGAAGTCTATCAAAAAATCAAAATCTATTGAATCCGAGAAACAGAAGCCGAAAACATTAGAAGTTACAGAAGAAATAGTTGAAATAGAGGCTCAAACATCAGTCGCTGTCGAATCAGCTGCTCAACATAATATTGTTGAAGAATTGAAGATTAAGGAACTAAAGAAACTAAAAATAGCCAAAGAAGAATCTCCAGCTGAAACCGCGTCTGTTAAGCCTGCTCCACAAGAGCAAGTTGTAGTAACAGAAGCGTTGAAAATCGAGAAAGCTTGTGCTACCGAAGAAGAAGTTTTATCAGAACCTCAATCATCAATCACTGTTGATTCAACTGCCCTACAAGAACACACTCTTATAACCGATTCGTCTAAACTTGTGGAACATCGTGCTACTCAAGAACAAGTTTCATTANTGGAACAGATGCTTTGAAAATTGTTGAACACCATGCTACCCAAGTGCAAGTTTCCTCGGAAGCTCAATCATCAATCACTATTGATTCAGCTTCAAAAGAACACGTCGTTATATCCGATAGTTCTGAAGCGGAACCAACAAAGAAGAAGTCAATGAAAAAATCAAAATCTAGTGACTCAGAGAAGCAAGAAGTTATAACTTTGAAAGCTACAGAAGAACTTGTCAAAGAAGAAGCTCAAACTTCAGTTTCTGTTGATTCAACTGCACAGCATCAACAACATGTTGTCGTTGTTGAAGAATCGAAAGATATTAAAAAGGAAAAGACAATTAAGAAATCAGAGTCTACAGAAAAGGAAGCAAAGAAACTACAAACAACCGAAGCACAAATTTCAGCTTCATTTCCAGTTCAAGAACAAAATACGTTAAAGATTGTCGAAGAGCATGAAATTATAAAGGAAGTAACGAAAGAAGAAAGTGCAGTTGATGATGAATTGTGTATTAAAGAAGATTACGAATTAGCTGGGGCTGCGAGTGAAGCTAGAAAAATTGAGGACAAGAAGGAAGTTAAAGAAAAGAAAGATATAGAAGGAGAAGAACAAATAAAAACAAAATCTCTAAAAGATAATGAGCAGATGAAGGATGAAGAAATTGTAAAAAAGGAAGCACAGAAGTTGAAAGAGGCAGAAAAGACTAAACAAATTAAAGAAACAGAAGAAAAGGAGAAAGAGGATGCTAGACAATTGAAGGAAGAGCAGGAAATGAAATTGAAATTAGAAAAGGCAAAGCAATTGAAACAAGATCAAGAGGAGAAAAATCAAAAGAAAGAAGACGATAAAAATCACATAGAGGAAAAAGAGAACAAAAAGAAAGAACAAGAGAGAATTCAAAAGGAAGAGGAAACTAAACAGATGGAAATAGAAAAACAGAAAGAAGAAGAAAAGGCTAAAAAATTGGAGGCGGAAGAAGAGATGAAACAAAAAATGGAAGAAGAAAAGAAACAGAAAGAGGCTAAAAAATTAAAAGAAAAAGATGACAGGAAAAAGCAGGATGTAAAAGAAAAAGCAGAAAGAAAAGAAAAAGAAGATCAAGAAAAGAAAATAAATGAAGAAAAGGCCAAAAAGAAGGAAGAAAAGAAGGCAATAAAATTGAAGGAAGAACAGAATAAATTGAATGAAGAAAACAAGAAAAAGAAGGAAGAAGAACAGGCTAAAAACTTGAAAGAAGAAGTTGAAAAGAAAAAGAAAGAAGAGGAAAAGCAAAAACTAGAAGAAGAGACGGCAAGGAAATTGAAAGAACAAGAAGAGAATGCTAGGATGTTGCAAGAAGAAGAAAAGAAAAAGGAGGAAGAAGAGAAGGAAAAGAAGAAAGAAGAAGAGGCAAGGAAATTGAAAGTAGAAGAGAATGCTAGGAAGTTGAAAGAAGAGGAGAAGAAAAATAAGGAAGCAGAGAAAGCAAAGAAATTAAAGGAAGAGGAAGAAAGAAAACTAAAAGAGGAAGCAGAAAAGAAGATAAAGAAAGAAGAAAAAATGAAAAAGGAAGAAGAGAGGGCAAGGAAATTAAAAGAAGAGGAAGAAGCTATAAAATTGAAGGAGCAAGAAGAAAAAAAGAAGAGGGAAGAAGAACAGTTGAAAAAGGAAGAAGAGAGAGCAAGGAAATTAAAAGAAGAGGAGGAAGCTATAAAATTGAAGGAGCAAGAAGAAAATAAGAAGAGGGAAGAAGAAAAATTAAAGAAGGAAGAAGAAAAGGCGAGAAAATTGATGGAAGAAGAGCAAACCAGAATTACTAAAGAAGCAGAAGAAAAGAAAAAGAAAGAAGAGAAGGCTAAGAAAATGAAAGAAGATGCAGAAAAGAAACAGAACGAAGAGGATGAAAAGAAGAAGGAAAAAGAGAAAGCTAAAAAGTTGATGGAAGATGCAGAAAAGAAAAGAGAAGCAGAAGCAGCATGCAAACTTAAAGAAGAAGAAGAAATAAAGAGAAAAGAAGAAGGGAAAGCGAGAAAATTAAAAGTAGAACAAGAAAACATGTTAAAAGAAGCAGAGGAAAAGAAAAGGAAGGAAGAAGAAAAGGCTAAGATCAAGATGTTAGAAGAAGAGGACAGAAAGAGACAGAAAGAAGCAGAAGAAAAGAAAAAGAGAGAAGAAGAAAAAGCACTGCTTTTGAAAGAAGAAGAGGATATAAAAGAAAAAGAAAAAGAGGAAAAGATCAGAAAAGAAGAGAAAGCTCGGAAACTGAAGGAAGAAGAAGAGAAAAAGAGGGTTGAAGATGAAGAAAAGAAACTCAAGGATGCTGAAGAAAAGCGTAGAAAAGAAGAAGGGAAAGCTAAATTGTTAAGGGAGGAGGAAGAGAAGAAACACAAGTTAGAAGAAGAAAGAAAACTAAAAAGGGTAGCAGAGAAAAAGAGGAAAGAAGAAGAGGACGCCAGAGAACAGAAAGAAGAAGAAGAAAGAAAAAAGAAGAAGGAAGAAGCTAAAAAATTGAAGGACGCTGAAGAAAAACAAAAGAAGGATGCAGAAGCTAAAAAATTAATGGAAGAGGAAGACAATAGAAGGAAGAAAGAAGAAGAAATAAAAATGAAAGATGCAGAAGAAAAGAAAAAGAAAGATGAAGAGGCTAAAAAATTAAGAGAAGATGTCGAAAGAAAGGAGAAAGAGGAAGAAGCAAAAAAGCTAAAGGAGACAGAAGAAAAGCAAAAACGAAAAGAAGAGGAAGCTAGAAGACTAAAAGAAGAAGATGAAAAACAACGAAAAGAAGAAGAAGCAGAAAGATTAAGAAAGATTGACGAAAAGCAAAGAAGAAAGGAGGAAGAAACTAGAAAGATAAAGATGGAAGAAGAAAGAGTTAAAAATGAAATTGAAGTGGCTAGAAAACATAAAGAAGCAGAAGAAAAGAAAAAACGAGAAGAAGAAGCTAAGAGATTGAGAGAAGAGGAAGAGAAGAGGGAGAAAGAGGTAGCGGAAAGAAAATTAAAAGAAGCAGAGGAAAAGAAGAAAAAACGCGAGGAACAAGCGAAGAAGGAAGAAGAAGAGGAAAGAACACGAAAAGAAAAGGAATCCTTAAGATTAAAAGAAAAAGAGGAAGCCAAAATGAAAGAAGAAGAAGCTAGAAAAATAAAAGAAGAAGTAGAGAGGATAAAGAAAGAGGAAGAAGAGTTCAAATTGAAGGAAGCAGAAGAAAGGAAGAAGAAAGAAATGGAGAAATTGAGATTGAAGGAAGAAGAAGAGAGAAAACAAAAAGAGGAAGAAACTAAAAAATTAAAGGAAGTGGAAGAAAAACGGAAGAGAAAAGAAGAGGAAGCTAAAAGAATAAAGGATGAAGAAGAAAAAAAGAGAAAGGAGGAAGAAGCTGAAAAGCTGAAAAAGGCCGAAGAAAAGAAAAAGAAGAAGGAAGAAGAGGCTAGAAAATTGAAAGAAGAAGACGATCAAAAGAAGAGAGAATTAGAGGAAGCTAAAAAACTAAAAGAAGCCCAAGAGAAAAAGATAAAAGAGGAAGAAGCATTGCGAATTAAGTTAGAAGAAGAAAAGAAATTGAAAGAAGAAGACGCAAGAAAAGAGCAAGAAAAGGCTGAAAGAAAGAAGAGAGAGGCAGAGTCTAGAAAACAGAAGGAAGAGGAAGAGAAAAGAAAGAAAGAAGCCGAAGAACAGAAATTGAAAGAAAAAGAGGAAAAACGATTAAGAGACGAAGCACAAAAATTGAAGGAATTGGAAGAGAAGAGAAAATTAGAAGAAGAATCACAAAAATTGAGAGAAGAAAAAGATAAAAAGAGACAGCTAGAAGAAGCCAAAAAAGCAAAGGAGGCTGAGGAAAAGAAGAAAAAAGAGGAGGAAGATGAAAGAAAATTGAAAGAAGAGAAAGAGAAATTGAGAAAAGAAGAGGAAGCAAGAAAATTGAAGAAAGAAGAGGAGAAGCGTAGGAAAGAGCAAGAAGCAAAATTATTAAAAGAAGCAGACGAAAAGAGAAAGAAGGAAGAAGAAGCTCGAAAACTAAAAGAAGCTGAAGAAAAAATGATGAAAGAACAAGAAGCGAGAAAAATAAAAGAGGAAGAAGAAAGAAAAGAGAAGGAAGAAGAAGCGAAAAGGAAAGCTGAAAAACAGAAAAAGAAAGATGAAGAGGCTAAAAAAGAAGCAGAAGAAAAGAAACAGAGAGAGGAGGCAAAGAAAATGAAAGAAACAGAAGAGAAAAAGAAAAAAGAGATGGAAGCGTTAAGGCTAAAAGAAGAAGAGCGAAGAAAAGCTGAAGAAAAAGAAGCAAAACGATTAAAGGAAGCAGAAGAAAAGCGAAAGAAGGACGAAGAAGCAAAGAAATTTAGGGAAGAAGAAGACAGAAAGTGGAAAGAAACGGAAGCGAAAAAGATCAAGGATATAGAAGAAAAGAGATTAAAAGATGAAGAATTACGAAAACAAGAAATAGCTAAAGAGAAAAAGAGAAAAGAAGAAATAAGAAAGAGAAAAGAAGAAGAAGAATTGAAGAGAATTGAGGAAAAACAGAAATTAATTGCTGAAGCGAAATTACTCAAAGCCCAAGCAGAGGAGGAAAAAGAAAAAGAAATACGAAAATCAACTGCATTATCTTCTGGAGTTGCTGATGAAGCTGCAAGCGGAGCAATCAGACGTAGACGAAGAACTGTTGATGAAACAACGGTTGAAGCTGAGGAAGAAACTATAGTTAGACGAAGACCATCCAGAGAACCTGAAAATGAAGAGGTTCCAAGACGTAGAGAACCTGAAGTTGAGGATATTTCAAGAAGGAGGAGAGAAGTTGAAATTGAAGATGTTCCGAGACGTCGAAGACCTTTAAGAGAGCCCGAAATTGAAGAACCTGTGAGAAGACGAGAAACTAGTCATATTGTCAATGAAGAATTAGTAATTTCAAGAAGACCCGTTGACGAATCTGACTTCAAGAGGGAGAAATTAGAGAAAAAGACAATTGAACGTACCCCTGGACTCACAGTGTTCCTGAAAAACAGTTACGTTGAGGAGAAATCAGCTTTAAAATTGACCTGCGCCGTCATGGAGTCCGACATTAAAGTGAAATGGATGAAAAACAATGAGGTTATTGTGCCAAGCGCTAGATGTCGCATCAATCAAAACGATGGATTGATGTCATTGGAAATTGATGCTGTGACCAGAGATGATATTGGAGATTACGTCTGTTACGTAAGCAACAAGCACGGAGAAACATCGTCCAAGTGTTCTGTGTACGTTTATGAGAGGGCTAGTGATATTGTGCAAACTTCACTCCTGTCCAGCAAAATTAAGGGTGAGTATGGAGAGGGAAAACGAAAGGTAAGGTTTATCAGATGATTTTTGATATAAGAAAAATAGCTATTTAAAATATTATTCTAGAATGGTTTGCGAGGATTTTTCATACAAAAATATTATTTCTAGCGTAAAAAATGGCCACAGGCCAATTAAACGCACGATCTAATTTATTTTTAATGGTTCAATAATCGTATGGCGTCAAGTCAAGTTGTTATTAAATGCAGCTTACCTGTTGTCGTAGGTAGAGGTTATCTATTTTCATTTTCGTCTTCAAATTACTGTGATTTTCATGATCGTTTTTTGGGGGAAGCACTTAAATATCCAGAATTTTTGATTTGAATGAAAATTTATTTAAAAAATGTCGGGAAATACCAGGTTTTTTATAGCTTTTCTTCTTTATTTGCGGGAAATTTATCCGTAAAAAAATCGTGAAATCGTAAATTTTTTCACGGAATCGTAACAAAAGATTTACGATTCTGCGATTTTGTTTTACCATTCCTTGAATTTTTTTACGGTTTTACTAACTGTTTTTCTCCGTGTGGGTATTTGAGAGCCCCTGAAGTGGAAGGTAACTCGAATTTCGGGTTCCGACGATTCTAAGCCAAGAGTTCTGAAAATTTGTGAGTCGTGACAGCCCTCAGATCCCAAATTTTCTCACAATTTGTTAGACACTGTTCTTGGGTACTAATCAAAAGCTTGTGCTCGAAAATTGAGCTCATTCTTCTTCTTCGTTTTCTTTGGCGAAAATTTTATGGCCTGATTGTATTTAAACCTACGACGGCCAAACTTGGTTAAGGTCTCAATAATTGAGCTCATTCTGGTACTAGAAAACTTTAGGAGAGAAACGCCGATACCCAACGCCAATTTTGAAAAATTCAATGGAGTTGCTCATATCCATATGCATCTTTCCAACATTAACCGTTTCGGATTTTCCAAAATTTTTGAGTTTGGCCCACCCTACTGGACATTACGGTGGAGCGGATTC
>JXPH01034289.1:1225-11405 GCA_001014845.1 Mochlonyx cinctipes | reverse complement strand
AATATAAGCTTTTGAAAAGTACCCAAGAACAGTTCCTATGCGNTTCTAGGTACCGTCCACTTCCAGAATTCTCGAGTTCTAGTGATCGGAATGAGCTGAAATTTGGAATATAAGCTTTTGAAAAGTACCCAAGAACAGTTCCTATGCGTGTGATAGACAAGGTATAGAATAAATATGATGAAAAGCTACATAACACTTTGTGGTTTCCTACGTTTTTTAATTGAAAATAAGTTATACCTAAATTTAAATTTTTTAAATTACGGCCAAATGTCCCAAATTTTTTTTATGATTCTGCCAAATGTCCAAACTCTAAAACATCAGTCTTGTGGATTCGGTATCTTTTCGTTCAGTCAAACGGCCTTCGGCCTTATGGATTCGTCCTCTTTTCGGCAAAAATTTGGTATTTGGGCTTTTCTCTACAAAAGTAAGGTCAAGTTCGTTGATGGGCCGAATCGGTTCACCAGGTCTGAGGGCTCCTGTACAAACTCACCAGTTCTTCAGAAATCTCGAGTTCTAATGCTCAAAATAATCTCAAGTTTGGATTATAAGCTTCTCTAAGTTCCAAACAAAATTTGATCCTAGGATCTCAAGATCTACGAACTCCTATTCATCAGGAGTTTTCATGAATCTTGAGTTCCAATTATCGGAATGAGCTTAAGTTTGGAATACATACTATACATCTAAAAACAGTTCCTATTCTAAATAGGCGTTGATACCATCCGTTCCTGTCCTGGTGCATTGAAATACCAGACTTTCAAATAAATCTTAAGATCATCATTAGACTTTCTTCAAAATTTGCACTTTTTTAAAGAAAAGTTAAAGTAAAAAGATCATATTTTTACTTTAACTTTTCTTTAAAAAGTTAAAGTATACTTCACATTTAGGACCTCTAGAAATCATTTGCGATTAAAATTTTGTGGATGTCTGTATGTGGGTTTGCCCGTTTTTATCTTCGCTTGTGAATTGTAGATTGTCCGTATTTCTTCCTCCAACGATAGCCATCGCAATTTCTGACAGATCAAACTGAAAGTTCCAAAACCATATTGTTTTGGTGTTAATCGGCCAAAGCCTACCATGGGCTCAAAAATGTGGATGACTCGAAACTAATTCTGACAATCAAACAAACTGGCAGATTTTTTTTCAACCAACCAATATTAAGCCCAAAACCAAAGCCTTCTTTGGGCTCTCATACAAATGTTGATAATGGTAATGAAAACAAGCCGGAGTAGAGGCAGTCAAAAACAGCTTACCCAACATTTATGAGCCGGAGTGGGGGTAGAAGCGAAGGCAACAAAAAATAACTTACTTTCCCCTTCAGCATCTACCGGAGGTGACTCTACGTCTCAGTCAGCATCTTCCTAAATAAGTCGGACTCTCCGAAATTTCTTCCATCGTCCAGTAAGCTTATTCTTAGTAGATAGAAACAAAGCAATAATCAAATCATATTTGTAAATTTACCCGATATTATATAACTCTTTAAACTAGAAAAGTTAAAGTCTAGAGTATTCTAATGGATCTGTTTATTTCAATTTAAAATTGAGTTCCCGTAAAAAAGTTCTGAAAATAAAAAATAAAAGCTTTAATCCACTTTGTAGTTTCCTGTGGTTTTGTAAGTTTTTTTTTGATTTTTCTTGTACTTCTAATAGCAATTTTGTATATAATTCCAAGATGAGGATTAGTCGAGCATGTTTTTTGTTTTGATTTTTTTCAACCATTTCGATTCGAAGTTTTGCTTCCTGGAGCGATTTTAGCTTTTTTTTTGAAATTCAAACAAAGGGGCCTAAAAAGTTGCTAATTAGTCCCCAAATAGAGTGTCATGTACTGGTTGTTTTACCATATAATTGTAGATTCTTCAGCCCAATGACGAGAGCACAAGGCGGGTATTTGATACAATAGTGGCACCTCGTTATATAATATTATAAAATCAACCATGAATATTTTTTCTCAATTCTTTTGATACTATGTATGCCGTAGTATTATCAGTTATCTAGATATAATGAATTATTAATTTTTAGAAAATTCATCATCATAATTGTACATTTTACAGGGAGTGCAATAATAGAAACTTATGGAGCCGTTATTGTATCAACTCCCTCCTGGGCGTGAGCTTTCGTCATCAATCGGCCCCCATCATAAAAATAACGTACTAATAAGATTATTGATGACGTCCCAAAATTGATATGTAAACTTGGGACAATAATTAATGCCCTTGACCAAAATTGTCGCCATTTTGTTTGAGTACGTCACAATTTATTTCTATTTTTCATTGAAATCACCTACATTTTTATGGGAGCCAATTGAGCTCAAAATTGATAAGCTGATATGGGACAATAATTAATATCCATGACCAAAATTTTAACCATTTTGGTTGATTACGGCGGAATTTATTCGATTTTTCATTGTAATCACCCACATTTGTATGAGAGCCTATAGTAGGCTTTGGCCAAATGAGCTCAAAATTGATAGGCTGATTTGAAACAAAAATTAATGGCGATGGCCAAAATTTTAGCGATTTTGTTTGAATACTTCAGAATTTATTACGATTTTTCATTGAAATCACCAACATTTGTATGGGCGCCCATAGTAGGCTTTAGCCGATTTGACTCAAAATTGATAGGCTGATTTGAGACAATAATTACTGTCCATGATCAAAATTTCATCCATTTTGATCGATCACGTTAGAATTTATTTCGATTTTTTCATTAAAATCAGAAAAGTTTGAATGGGAGCCTATAGTAGGCTATGGCTGACTAACACCAAAAACAATAGGGTTCTTAACATGAATATTTAAAAATTTTCCTGAAATATTCGGTTCGATTGGTCAATAATTGCGATCGCTATTGTTGGAGAAAAAATGTACACAGGAACCCATCCACAATCTACCATCCGACAAACCGACATACGGACATCCAACCAATTTTTATCGCAAATGAATTCTAGAGGTCCAAAACCTATTTTAAAAGTGAAATGGGCGAATTTAATTTTTGGACCACTTCTACAAGTTAAAGTAAAAATAAAAATCTATCATGCAGAATCGTCCCAACTGCAATAAATATGAAAAATAAAAAGGAATACCCCCAAAAAAATTTCTTGTGCATAAAAAATGTCGAATGCAATTGAAAGGGTTCAGCCATAAAGTTCCACAATGGTTTTTAGAAGTTATTTTTAATAGAGAAAAAGGATGTTGCACCAAAATATGGATTCGGGGGGAATATAAGTTAGTGCATAAGTTATTTTACATTCAAAGAAATAAGCTTCTCCGTTTTTCATCTTGTAAACAGCACCAAATTTTGATCAGTATAATTTTCAGTCAAATTGTAGAAGCTGGTTGATCAATTACATAAAATCTATTTATAATTTAAGATGCACTTCACAAAATTGCTTGCAAATTCAAAATCAATTATTATGACATAAAGAGAGAGTTAGTGAGAGATTGCATTAAAAATATCATTTATTTATTCTATATATTTATTTAAATATTATTCTTAGTTTCATTTTATATTTTATGTTGAAATTTGTGAAATTAGTCTAGATGTCTTTGTTATTGTGGCATCCATATTATGTTTTAATTTGATATTCCCTTATATTATAGTTTTTTTTATGAAACTTATTCACATAAAAGAATATGGGTTGAAAATAGCAATATAACTATCACACAATATCGTACCAGAGATGCACATATTAATATTTGGGTATGGCTTTGGCCGCAAATTGCAGGATACTTCATATCTACTACTTAAAACTGCAAATACTTCACCATTATTTCAACAGCCTTCATCACAAAATACATCCACACCAGCATTCCTTTCCCGTTTTCCTAGATCACTCTCTTCCCTTAGTCTCGGAACGAAAAAAAAATCTGTAGACAAAGATATCGTTTCGCCAAACACTTCCGTTTCACCAGATTGCGTTAGTCCTTCAATGAATAACCAATCAGGTTCAGTTATGAATGTATCAACACCAATCAAAAAGAAGCATGGATCGGATAGGATAAATAAAAGTGATATACCGCCGCCACTTCCACAACGTAACATTCCAAAAAAATATAACGATTCATCAACGGACGCGGTTGACATGCTAATGAGAAAGAATACAGTTATATCAGATCTAGATCATTCCATTTTATCTCCGACAACTAGTAATGTGCACCACAAGAACATCAACAATAATAAATCTAAAAAGAAGAACAAAACTAAGAATTTGAGTGACCCAAAAACAGACTCAAACATGTTTTTGCATATGGAACGAAATAGCAATGCAATGCAAGCTGAACCTCCACCATTGCCTCCCAGACAGCCCGGGTTGATGGAAGCGAATCCAAATGATTCTATATTCAATAACAATAGAATTATGAATAATAACAATAATGTAGATTTAAATGGTAGACCTTTGCCAAATAGTATAAATACTTTAATGAACTATCCATTGATAACGACTTGCACAACAGTCAGGGACAATAATATGTCCGCTGCTTTTCCCTTGTCACAAAGACCCAATATCGTTCATCAAATGCAACAATATCAACAATCTACTGTAAGTAACTGTTTTCTCACACAAGCTTTGTTGTTTAAAATACACTCTTCTTCTTCTAATACAAAAAAGCCACAAAATACTAATTTTCCACATATGCTGTAAAAAAATGCTATTTGGTGTTGGTGGGGTCAAAAAATAATTATTTCCTCTAATCTATCATCACATAATCAATCCCAATATCCTTTTTTCTTACAAAAAAAGTAAACCCGTTTTTTATATTTTGTTGAATTAATTAATACCTATTTCATTAACAGCATGATAACAATATTTGTGTTGAATTTGAGAATGAAAGTGTATAATTGCAAAATTAAAATCCGAATATAATATTATTATTATTTAATAAAAAATAACATCAGAGAAATTGTTTGATTTATCTCTATAAACGAGTTTTGATTTGTGTAGATTTTTCAGCACATGATTTTTAATTTGTTTGGTTAATTTATTTCTGTGTGTTTTTTACGTGTGTTGATTTCAAAGAATATTAATGGATAATGAAATTATTTGAACATTTTGCTTAATTGACGATATTTTTAGGCGCTTAACTCACAAACTCCACAGATGAATCAGTCTCTAAATAAAAAACACCGGAGAATCGTTTCATCACCGGAGAATATAAATGCAAAAGAATTTGATAATTCGCATCGACACAATAAAACATCATCTGAATCGTGGGAGAAACGAAACGAAATTACGCCACCTGGTACACCACCACCACCATATCTATCTTCTTCAGTGACAGGGCAGCATGAATCACCCACCACTGAACTAGCAATAGCAAGTCCAGTTGTAACGCCCAACCAATCGATTACAGCTGCACAAACAAACATTGTCCAGAAGCCAATTATATCCATGGAAGACGATGAGACATCTGATCAGGAGAATTTCATTGAAGAGCATGGTCCATTCAGGTCGTTTGTTAAATTAGTTGAGAATCCAGCGCATCTTGCCGTTTTTATGAACTTCGTACTATCAAATTCGGATCCGTCACCATTACTATTTTATCTAATAACCGACTTGTATAAAGAGGGTAGCATTAAGGATATGAGAAAATGGGCGTACGAGATACACTCCACATTTTTGGTACCAAGAGCGGTAATTATTAAAACAAATCTTTTGTAAATTATATTTTTGGATCTTTCAAGTTGTAGTAATTACAATTAATTAGAACATAGGCACCCAATCGTTATTGATTAGCTTTGAGAGGTGGTGATCGTCATGACGGTGTATTCGCTTGATTTATTCACAGAAATCAATAATTGGCAAGTTCATAGAGAAATCTCTCTCGGATCATAATATGATCCATATTATGATCTCATGTGAAACTTTTGATCCATTTTTTACAAACAAACAAAAACACTATGCTGCTTTGTCGCATGTGACAAAGCAGCAATGCTTTCTGTTGCCATTTCAGCTTACTTGAGACAGCTTACCCTTACTCTTACAAGAGGGTGGATCGATTTGGAAATTTGCGATTGAGAAAACTTGTAGTTTGGATTTTTGAAGGCAAAACACGGATAGCTCCTAAACTATAAGTAATATTTTTTACTTCTGTTTTTTGATTAAGATAGCATATGGTAATAGCTATCTGGAAAATATTTGTCTTCAACCCTAGGTCTATTAACCCTTGAGTTACAGGGCTCCAAATGTTTAATCTCTAGATTTTCATACTATTTTCGAAGTTTTCTCGATCAAATTGAGTATGAAAATTTTTAAAGCTGAAAATAATTGAATTTTTGATCAAAATTTAATCAAAATTTAATCAAAATCAATCAAATCATACTACCTAGCCTAATATATTTTGATGTCATTTGCACTAAAAATTTGATTTAATTTGCAAAATTTTCAACAAAAACCCATTTTTTCAATGAAAACTTTCTTTTTTCAAACACCCCTATTTCGGAATGGGATAACTACGGGCAAGGTCTTAAAGTTGATTCATGCTCTCGTGTAAATCCGTGTAAATGATTTACTTTTTGTATTTTGAAAATCGGGCTTTTTTGTGCTTCGATCTCATAAACCCCGCCCTTATACTAATAGTTGGCTAAGAGTTATTTCAAATCAAAATAAAAATATAATTGAAAGAGTTCAAAGTACACTCGTTCAGATTTCCAAAACATATTTATTTTTAAAATTCGGTTGAACTGGCTAGGAAAAATAACCTCGTTAAAATACCTCAACTTTGAAGGCCTTTAGAAAAAGAACAAGGTGACCTAAAAATATTCTGGAGTAATGGAAAGACGCAGAATTTATTCAAGAATAGTCATGAATTCGAAAGTTTTAAGTTCCCAGAGATTTTTTATTTTTTCACATAATCGAGAACTGGCCTCAGAAATCCCAATGTGTGACGTTTGAATGTTGTATTTTGGCCTATGATTTTTTGGGATTTTTAAAATGGCGTTTGAACCCCGCTTCTAGTTCATAGTTGTATTTTGTTTTGGTCCCAATAGCACCCCTGATTTTTTGCGATTTTCAAAATGACGTTTGAACCCGACCGGTTGAAAACTAAATTTTTGAGGAATCTGGGGAAAAATCAAAATTCTTAGCTTTTTGGACTCTAGAAGCGACCCATTATTCTATAGTATGAGGAGCAAAAATAAAAAAACTATAATTTAATAAAAATGACGGGCATAGCTTGGCCACCGATTCAAAATTTCCCGGTCCCGGTACAAGGACAACATTTTTTTGTTTATTTTTTTAATTTATATTTTTTTACCGGAAAACGGTTTTGATTTGAAGCAACAAGTTTATTTAGAATAGGCCTATTCGATACTTTTGAAAATTCAATAACATTT
Source organism: Mochlonyx cinctipes (assembly GCA_001014845.1). Lineage (NCBI taxonomy): Eukaryota > Metazoa > Arthropoda > Insecta > Diptera > Chaoboridae > Mochlonyx > Mochlonyx cinctipes. The sequence goes on along the minus strand of JXPH01034289.1, from coordinate 4,080 downwards.
GCAAGAGTTTGTACAATCGGGCAGTTAGAAACCGAGAAATAAACATTTGACTTGAAAATTCCGGCCCTTGCGATTCCAGCTTTCGTGTTTCACTATACTCAAATTTGTGTTAGACGCGATCAATAGAGTCACGCTGGTTAGGTTCCTGTTAAATCCTGATTGGAACAAAATATAAATGATAATAAAACACACAAGCAAAATGACAACTACCTACCTGAAAAAATTATATTGTAAGCACGGAAAGTTTAAATTATATAAGAACTTGACATCGGCAATTATGCAACAGAATTTAATTACGGTTCAACATGGTTACAATAAGAACTTCTATCCTCATCCATAATCAGCTACAATTTTTTTGGCACATATATCAGTGTGATCAAACTCGCAGCCAGAAGCTGTCGTAAAACCTTCAGGCCCAAATTCCCCCTGCCTCAACCGGGCGGGTTCAAAATCGTTTTAAAAGATCCAAAAATAGATTTTCACAGAAGGAAACTAATTTTTTTTGTCCTTAGCCTTTACTATGGCCAAACGTAGACGAATCTCTGGCCCGTGAGATAGACGAAGTTTTGCAGAATGAATATGATAAGGTTGAGATTTTGCGAAAAGTATTTTGGAGAAGTAGGTTAAAGGCAAAAGAATTTATCAACAGTCAGCTTCAAGAATTCCAAAACAAGCGAACGGCCGGATTAGGAACAATGTATGGACCGAGTGATCAACAGCTGCAGGAAGCAAACGGAGACAAACAGAAAGAACAGAAAATTGTTGAAGATATTCTGTTACCAAAGCTTCAGCAGTATTTGTAAATTGTAATTATACAGAATAACTCAATTTCTAAAACATTATTATTCTAGGGATGAAATAGAGAAAGAAAATTTAACCGAATGTCCAAAAAAGTCTGCACTTTGTTCAGCACTGTCAACGGTATTACAAAGATGCTTTGTGATAAGATCGAATCCAGGTAGTCCGATAGATAAAGTTCACCATTTTGTTAGTCGAGAAAAGAGCTTCAAGAGTCGTATTATGGGGAAAAATCGGAAGCAGAATATTCAAGGACACAATCTACATTTACAGTCTTACTATGAAGTGACGCATTGCAATCATTGCCAGAATATCCTGTGGGGTGTTAGTCCTCAAGGATATCATTGTTCAAGTAAGACCATTTTCGAAAACATTTTCTATGTCATAATCATAAATTACGATTATTTATTTTAGATTGTTATCTCAACATTCATCGTGCATGTTCCAAAGTTCTCGAAGAATCTTGTCCTGGTCCGACATCAACTCCAAAAAATAACGATAGCAAAATAACAAAGCTAATGGAGAAGATTGGAAGGCATCATCAATGTAATTTTATTTAAGCTTCAAAAAGTAACCAAATATACTAAAATACTAAATTTTATTTATAGTTGAAAAATTGAAAAGACAGGACGAGGAAGATGACTCATTATCACCAGGTAAGTGTGATCTTATTTTAAGGAATCGTAGATTTCTTTCCAAATATTTACCAATAGTCAAACGATATGTTTTCATTGATTTTTACAAAAAGAATAGTGGGCATTTGGGCAACAGTGTCTAGTGAAAGTTATACTGAATAAATACTAACGGTCATAAGCATCAACAGTTTAAAACTCGGTTAGTTGTAAAAACCATTGAATTAATATACTGTAGAACGCTACAGCTTGACAGCTCTCATACTTTCTGCTGTCCTCGCTCTGTAGCGAAAAAAATACTGAGTAAGTTTTCGTATAAGTATTTTTCAAATTTCAATTGGAAATCATTAAAATTAGCAATATATATCAATCTAAAGGTAAGATTAGTTTTTTTTAATCTTTCTCTATCTCGAAAGAGCGAAAACATTGCTAACAAATATTACCCATGGAATGATATACATTAAGTATATTAATTGTCAATTTTACTCAGCATATTTTTAGACGCCTACAGTTCGGAATACATCTTCTATAAAAAGATATATGAGTGAGGTTATAAACTTGGTTTTTATTATTGTAGGCGTCATAAACTACTGAGTAAAATTGACAATGAATATACCCAATGTACACCAGTCCTTATGTAAGATAGTTTGCAATGCAATCACTCTTTCGAGAAAGAGAGATAGAAAAAATTAATCTTACTTATAGATTGATATACAAATAGAAATATAATTGAGTAGAATGCTAAAGCTTGACAGTTCTCATACTTTCTACTGTCCTCGTCATTGATGCTGTCGAAAAAACAGTTACTAAAATTCTTATTAGAATTTCTTCAAATTCCAATTTGAAATGATTAAAATTTGCAATGATTATGTAACCTATATGTATACATAGGTGTAATGGCATATTGATTCCCTAAACGTAAAATTTTAAGTTACTACATGAGTTTTCACATGGATGGCAAATGTATAAAACCACATGAACTCCCTGGTAGGGTAGGTTAGTATATTTTCGATGCCTACAATGACAAAGTAATATTTCCAACCTCACTTTTATATCTCTTAATAGAAGTCTGTTGATATCTTATAATATAATTGAGTAGAACGCTAGCAATTGACAGTTCTCATACTTTCTACTAAACTCGTTATAGGTGCTAAAGAAGAAAACACCGACAAAAATTCTTATTAGAATTCTTCTAATTCCAATTTGAAATGATTAAAATTTGCAATGTATATGTAACCTATGTATTGGAATATTGATTCCCTATAGAGTAATTAACGATGACGTCAAAAACGTAAACAACACCAGGACAAAGATGGCGATTTGAACAACCCTTCAAAAAATTATATAATGAAAATTTGGCTGTCAAAATTTTACATAAAAGAAAGCGGTTAACTTGTTTATTTTTTTACCAAGTTAATTACTCTA
>JXPH01034125.1:0-10963 GCA_001014845.1 Mochlonyx cinctipes | reverse complement strand
AACATTCGATTGTTGGATATTTTGCATAAGCGGGCACTAGCCTATTATCCACTAGGTTCCGGGTTCGATTCCCGCAGCTGATACTGTGTTTAATTGAATAAGAATGTTGATTTTCAGGAGATAATAATTCATGTCCTGTCCATGACCAGAATTTCAGCCATTTTGATTGATTGCGTCAGAATTTATTTCGAATTTTCAATTAAAATCATTAACATTTTGTTGGTTAACATTTGCCTAGTTAATTTAACTAATTTGGTTGATAGATAAAATCTACAAGATTTTTTAGAAATAAAATAACTATACGCGCCACATTTGTTACAAACTGGACGAGTCAGTCAATTTTGACATAAGCCTGAGCACATTGGAGACATAAACCGGTTTTCCGAGACTCTCAAAAAGTGACGATAGTTGGAAAGTTATTATTACTGATTTGTCATTTATAGGTACGCAATATTTTAGTACAATTTACTGTTTTTCCTTAAATTTAACTGAATTTTTCAGTTAAATTGGGCCAACACCTACAGAAATAACTGTCCAGTTAAAATGACAGATAATTTCTTTAAATTTACTGATCGATTCCGTAAACTTGACTGAATTAAGCAGCAATTTTTACTGATTTTTTCCATTAAAAATTGCAAAAAATTATTTGGATCTATAATAGGCCCATAGTACATTCAAAAATAAAATTAATGCAAAAATTCAGTTAAATTTTTATAAAAAAATCAGTAGAAATTAACACGTCGTCCAGTTACTTTAACTCGACGAGTCACTTAATTTTGCTTGGTTGTGGCCAAAATTAACTGATTAATTCAGTTAAATTTGAGGAAATAATCGCTAAATTTTAATAAAATATTCCGTAAATATAAATAATAATCATCAATAATAAAAGTTTGCAAAGATCGCCACCTTTGAAATATAACATATAACTCTATTAAAGCTTATGGCTTAGATATGTATGTCAAAAGTAATCCAGTACTCCATAGTTTACCGACTCAGTCAGTAAACAATATTTACGAGCCCGTTCCGTCGTCCACTTTTTTTTAGAGTTCAGCTAATTTTTACTAACTTTTTACATATTCCATTTTAGCGTGTTTGGGAGTCTATAGTAGGTTTTGGCCGATTGACAATAATATTCTTAACATAAATATTTCAAAAAAAATGCAATACATCAATGCATCGGGCAAACCTTCCTTTATGTATTAGACCTTGGGCAATATCGAATTTTTTACCAATTACTATACTTTCAAGGAAAAGTTACAATAAAAATATTTTTGAACCGGAACTTAGTTTGCCAGGAAGTTTTTTGGGATTTGTTTTCTACCCAGTGGCGACTTCTATAAGGGGGTCCAGTATAAAACCTAAAACCTAGATATAATACTGAAACACACTAATAAACGTGAAGATAGTGAAGTATTATTCTTCTTCGCGATGTATAAATTTTAAAATCTTGCACACAATTGTCTCTATAAAATTAAGAATCAGTAGCCTAATGACACAAATTTTAAATTAATATAGTTCAATTTCATTCAACATTTTTTTCGAGACAATCAAAACATTTATTATGAAATTTAATAGCATCATTTTAATTGAGCCAATTAAAACTGTTCCAGTCCACAATCCCATCAACTATCAAAAAATACGTCATTTTGCCAATCTAAAATTTATTGTGACACTCATTTCAGTTCAATTCAATTTCATGATTCTTGTCTTGAGTGTTGTTGTCTGGTCGTCCGCCACATCACAAAAAACCTCATATCAATTCAATTCAATTTTCCAAGTAATTTATATTAAAAATATTAATTATATTAAATCAAAATGCATTCACCATACAACACTACGATACACATAAAACAAAGTGAAGACGATAAGAAAAGACACTTGATATAAAAACAAACAATTTTCGAGGTCAAAAGTCGAATAAAATGCATCGAACGAATAAATTACACGCAATTTTATATTCAATTTATTTTGCAGGGAATTTAAAACCTTTCGTCTACGGAAGAAGTGTTCAACTCTTGGAATCAACAAGACCTCCGAGAGTCCTCCACCGTTGAGAAGGGAAATCGATTACAATTCAAACTACAACACGATTGGTCCATCAGCCGGCTACAGAAACACGGTCACTCTCGGCACGAACAACAATTTCGAAAGGAATTCAGTTTATCGCAGCTCACTTCAAGATCAATCAAGGGTAAGTGACTCTTAATGAGAACTTGAATATTAACAAGTTTTCAATATTTATTTATATTGATTGACTTAACGTTATTGAAAATAACTATGATCACTTTTTTTCTAGGAAAATGGATTAGAGTTCCAAAGGAACAATCGGTACAGGAGCACGATACAAAATGGTTACGCAACGTACGGAGGATCCGTTACCCCAACACCGAGATCACGTTACGGAACTAATCAAGGGATGACTCCGGGGTATTTATGTCATTTATACAAAATATAAAAATTAGTTATTTTAAATCCAATTTTATTTTTAGATCTTCTGAGTTAAGTTTGAAAAGTTCAAATCCTTTTGAGGACGATAATTGCTCGGTTACCTCAATAACCGGGACGAATTGCAGTCAAACTTCGAAAAGACCTATTAGAAAGAAGAGGAGAGCGCCACCACCACCTGTCATAGTAAGTTTTATTTATTTATTTCTTATCAGATAACAAGCTCTGTTATCTATATTATGTATATAAATGTATATATAGTCGAAGGTTGCCCGGTATTTACTTCTGATAGGGTATTTCACGTTACATCATCAATTGACGATATATTTATATATAGTGCGGGGCGATCTTTGTCTTCTCTCTGTAGCACTGTTGGGATTTTTTTCAATCACAATAGTGATGCATCTAAAAGTTTAATAATGACTAAAACCGCAAAATTATTCATAAATTGAAATTCATATTTATTTTACTATGCATTGATAATTACTGAATAAAAATAGAATGGTGACGAACAAATTTAACCCGCGATCATCTTTATCAACCTATTCTGTTACACACAAAAACCGATGAACACTGTTAGCTCAAAGTAGCAAAAATTTTGGTAAAGTCTACCTTTTATTCAGAGTTCCAGTTTCGAACTTAAAAAAAGGATTCACGGAAAAAATTAAAAAATAATAATCAAATTAAATTTAAATCTTACATGCATTATGTATATGCGTAAAGAGGTCACGAAATTCATTTTATTATTTTGAATATTTACTTCTAAATCTGAACCTTTAATAAGGGTTCCATCCTTGAACTTTATATTTAGGGTTCATTAGACTCTGGTTTTAGGGTTCAAGCANTTATTTTGAATATTTACTTCTAAATCTGAACCTTTAATAAGGGTTCCATCCTTGAACTTTATATTTAGGGTTCATTGGACTCTGGTTTTAGGGTTCAAGCATGGAACCTTTTTTTATAGTTCAATTAACCCTTTTTAAAGGTTGACCAGATTTTGTGTCACACACAAATTCCGACGAACTCTTTGCATTCAAATTAGCCAAAATTTGGGTAAAGTCTACCTACATTATTTTGGGTTCAGTTGACCGCCTTTTCCCATATATCGATGAACTGAAAGGTTCCATCGCTTAACTTTTTAGGTTTCAATGAACTCTTTTTAGGGTTCCCTAGATTTTCAGTGTAGAGCATTAACAAAGTGTCGCTGTCGTATGAAGTTCTGTCCCGATTACAGCCCATTATTTTCTCCTACTGTATGCTTTACATCCTACAGTGCAACTTCATGTTTTGCGACCTCTATTACAGCGGCCTTGAGAATTCCAACCAAATGATACTTTGGCATTATCATCAGCAGGCTTTGCAATGTATTTCTAATCCAATTCCATTTTCAAAAAGTTTGTTAATCTCCAATCTATTTGGCCCGAATATTTTAAGTATTCTGCGTTTTTCACAAAAACCTGAGTCAACTTTCAGGTGTAGAGTACTGGTAGTACGTTTGGTCAAATTACTAAGCTTCATATTTGTAGATATCTTTAATTCCCAAACATTTTGAAAGGACCCAGATGCTTGCTGTACTTTTTCGATTTGGGTTAAAATATCTACCTACATTCCTAGCCTTTAGCTTTATACTTTAAGTATTGGCTCACCAGCGGACTAAGTTCCAATACGTCCGTAAAATAGTCTACAGAATCTCAAAAAGTCCACAAAATCTCAAAAAGTACACTAAGTCTCAAAACAAATCTCAAAAAGTCCATAACATCCCAACAAATCTTGGACAGTCGACAAAATCTTAAAAAGTACGTCAAAAGTACCTAAGTCCCAAAAAGTCCTCAACAAATCACAAAAAATTCCAAAACGTCTGAAAAAATCAACAAATTCCCAAAAAATCTCGAAAAATCCCAAAAACCTAAAAATTTTAGAAAAACTTGTGCAGTATATTTTACAAGCAGAAGCAGTCCTCGTAGTTTTTCATCCGTGTCTTCCTTTCTGTCACACATAATAATCCACGAACTCTTTTCAACCTAATTTGGACTTATAACCATACTGTCTTTTATAGAGTTCAATTAAGTCTAAAAGGAGTTAACTGAACTCAAAAAAGTAGTTTCGGCAAAATAGTTTTGTTACATTTTAAAACTACTTACTTAGTTTAAGCAGTACATTACACGCATGCCTTAAAAATTATTATACTTTTAAAAATGTTAAGAAGTTAAAAAAAATATTTATTTATCTAACTCCTTTTTCAGTTTATTTAACTCCTTTTAACTCTAAAAACAAGACAGTAGGATTAAGTACAAATGAGAGTAAAAAGAACTCTAAAATGAGTTTCGTGGATTAAGTGTGATCATCTAGAAATTTTTTGTCGTCCTCGTCTAATTTTGTGGACAGAGGCCATGAAATACCGTTAGATTTCGCATTCACATTTCACACCCCCCAATCTAGGACAACGGAGAACAAAAGAGGGGAATTATCGTCGATTTGTCACACATAATCCGCGGAACTCCTTTTTGAATTCTTATTACACTGATTCGCACTTAACACTACTGACTTTTTTTAGGATTCGAATAACTTTTAAAAGGAATTAATTTCATTCAATTGACTGCCCTTGTAGCTTGATAGGTAGAGCGTCTATCAACCAGAAGGGTACGGGTTCAAATCCAATCCCGACCTGTGACGATTGAATTAACTTCGAGGAGAAGTTAACTAAGAATTTGTCTGGGTCAAGCAAAAAGTTGGTGAAAAATACGTGTAATACGCGCGAAATACAAGTAATAAGCCCGCAATACGCGTAATACGTGTGTAATACGCCTGTAATACGTGTGTAATACGCGTATAATATGCGTAATACATAAAAATACGTAATAAACAGAAAAAATTAAGCTACTTTTTTATTCATTGCCAATATTAACACGGCGATGAAGTTATAGTATTCTCATAACATTTTAATTTAGAAGTTAGAGAGTATTGATGTTATGAAATGTTTGTATGCCTAAATAAAATTGAAAGATTCTTCGTTTATTTCAGGTCTTTTGATCGAATATAAAAAATATACAGAGTAAATCGTTGGTTTTTGGGTACACATTACACGTCCTTCCTTTCAATGCCTCTCGGCACCGATGTTGAATTAGGTGGATTTGTGAACGCATAATCTAAAGAGTATTCTTTTTTACTTTAACTTCTAAATAGTTCAAGCTAAAATTTTGGCAGAAGGAGTTTTTTAATAGTGCAACAAGACCTATTAATTTTAACCCCAATCGGACAAAGGTTTTGTCATTTTATCGATAAAATCGATATAAATCACACATTAATTAATAAAATCTTGAAATTTTAACCTAGATTATTAACAATAGGTACCCATTTTTGCCTACCGAATTTTAACACAATTGGACAAAGGCTTCTGTGGGCTCCCCTACAAAGTTGACATTTTTATACCAAAAATGATGAATTTTTATAATAAAAGGGGTGATTAATAATCAGTACTATCCCCCTAAGGGCACCCCTAAATAGCCGGAGTGACGTTAGGAACGGAGGCATTTAAAAAAAAACTATAAAAATTAAAGTCTTGGTGCCAGATTGGTCAGGCTCTTTAGTTTTATTTTCCGTACAATAAAAAAATCCCAATATCTACCACAACCTCGACCACAACAAACTTATCATAGCATGGCGGAGCAAACAATATTCACCTATGAATATTTGTTCCAAAACTTCATTGATACTGGTGTCACTATTTGGTCTGTTAATTTTTTTTTCTTGTTAATGAATCTGAGAAGTCAAACTGAACTTACATGTTCTGTCTCCTCATTTTTCATTCTTTCTTTCAACAGCTCTTGGTTCATCTTGGTTTATGTCTTGATTTATTTCTTGATTTTGATCTTGGTGTACATACCATAACAAAAAAGACCGTACTGTTCGCTAACTACCCGCGTTCAACCCGCATTATTGTCATTGCAGTATGCTAGTAGTTCGCGAGCAGTACGTTTTTTTCTTAAGGGATATAAGGCCTATTGAAGATACGGGCCATTTCGTTTTGAGTCGATGCAGTTTTTTTTGTTAAAATACTGTGAGATTGGCATTCACAATGCGGTTTTGAAGGTGAACGACCTACTATGGATGAATTTGTGATTCTGGACATCTTTTATTTTATTTCGGCTCAACCACAACTAGAAGGTTATCAGCTCCAGGGTCTTTGATTTCTTGTTAGCTAGGAGGAGATTTGTTGTCGCGAGAGTTATGGCTGTTTATTGCTGCACTTCCATTGTTGATGGCGTGGCGGTAGATTTATTCAACAGTTTGGAAAAATAGTCTATCTTTCACTTTTTTCCCACGGGCCATTCAAAGTTGTTTTGAAACACGGCCTAGGCCCCCCTCGTGTTTCAATCGACAAAACCTTCAGTGTTTTTGTGCTATTTTACTAATAATATTATGTTTTAAGGCAATTGTAGGACTACGTATTTGAAATAAAAGACTTTTTTATGTCTTATTGAATTTTGGGGCCCTTTTCAACAAAATTCGGTTGCTAGCACTCTTTTTATACCCCCTTACATGCTCCCACAATTTGACAATAAAATTAGACGTTAATCTTCTCCCCAGCATTGTTATCTTTGTTGGTTTTAAGCGAGGTTTTAAGAAAAATTCACATTTTTTCAGTCCGACCAAGAAATTATGAACCTTATCATAGAAAAATCATATCCTCAGATGACTTTTTGTCTTAAGATCATTTAAGATAAAAAAATTATCAGTATAAATTTTTAAATATATCCTTTAATTCAACAATCCCGTGTAATTTCGAGTAATAATAAAAATATTTATTCTCCTCAGGTTCCTAAAATAACAGAAACCGGTGAAGATGATACCCTCAAAACAACTTTAAAAATTACAGAGTCTGAAGACACAACCACAACATCTGCATCAACAGCCCTAAAATCATCACCCGAACCCGAACCCGAACTCGAACCAAGCCCAGACATCCGAGATCTCAGCAGCCTAACAGCAGAAATTGAGTCTTTTGTAAGAATATCTAATACAGATGATTGTGATACCGATAGTCAACGTAAAGTTAGTAATAGAAAAGAAAAAGAAGAGAAAATTGAGTTAAAAATAAGCGAAGAACAAGAAAAAACTAAAACAATTCCCGCTGAGATAATTATTGTGGCAAATAAAGAAGCAGAAAATTTGGTGGTTGAAGAGAAAAAAATTGAAGCCAGCAGCATCACACCAATAAGCAGGGAATGTGAATTCGTTTTAGAAAGTTTAGCTCTTCCTGCAACACCTGTTCCTGCTAAGAGACACACAAAACACAGACCATCTTCTCTCACTATCCGAGAGTCATGCGATTCTTCTTCGCCACTGCATTCAGATCCGGAAGATGAAAACCTAAACTTTGACTCAAAGGTTGTTAAAACCGAAAATTACGAGTTTAAAGTTAAATTAGTGCCCCTCAAAGACGAACCTCTTGTGATCAAAGAAGTTCCTGCCGTTATTCGAGAAACGACAATTGTTCAAAATGGAAGTGCTGGAACAGAAAGAAGAAGATCCGTCAAAGATATTATTGAATCGATCAATAAAAGTCAAAGCTTGTTAAAAATGAACCAAGAAACTAACTCGAAATCACAGTCCACGGACAACATCAACAAAAATGTCCGGGAGCTAACAGAGAGCGAAAAAGAAATTAAAAAATTGATTGACGAAATGGATTACACTTCAAGGTCAACAACTAATAAAAGAGTGTCCGCCTACGACAACGTCCCAGATTTAAATGACAACTTGGACAATTTTGATGAATCCAACAATTTATTTGAGAAATGCGTTTTGAGATCAAAAAAAAGTCCAACCAAATCCCTTGGAATTGGGGATGAAAACGATAAATTTAAAGATTGTATTGATTGGAACCCGGTGCCAAAGCCGAGAAGAAGCCGCAATTTCACAACCGAGGGAGGCCATAATGATAATAATAACAATATTGATACTAAGACGTAAATTTTTATTTTATGAGATTTTTTCTTACACTTGTAATTTGTAATCCTCAGGAATACAAAACCATTGTTAAATTTAACCAGTCCTTTGAAAGGACTCCTTTCATATACTTGTATTTTTTTTGTTGTCAAAAAGTGCTGAAGATTTATGCATAACCCTACAACCGTAACAAATAGGTGCAATAATAAAAGTTTATTATTTATTTAACACGTATTTTTATATTTTTAAATATTTTAAATTTTGTGTGATTGAATGTTAGGTATACGAATACGAGTATGATATGCTAAAAATTTATTTTCGGAGCTAGGGATTATTACGAGGATTTTCAGTTGAATTTTTCTACAATTTCAGCTTTTCTTTCATTATATCTATAGATAGAAAAGAAAAGCTTATGGATACAGTTAAAAAAATTATTTTTTTGGTTCCACGGGAAAAGTTGCTCCAAATGGTCTGAAATGTGAAAAAACCACCAAAAAAGAGTCTGTGTGTCTGTCTGTATACACGATAAGTGTAATGTTTGAAATAATAACTCGACCCCGTTGATTTAATCCAATAGTATTTTTATTAAAAGATACTTTATTTAAATATACAATTTATAAATTTATTGCGGACAACTTGATAGCTTTCTAGGCAAAATGAACGAGCCAGGCGATCAGCCCAGTAAACGAACGAAGCTTATTAAATCGATGGCCTGATCTTCAGCCAACTTCATTCGGTCGATTTACTAAACTCGAAATAAGGCAAACGCTACATTAAGTCATGTAATTCTCAACCGACTTTGTTGAAATTTTGTGTTTCTCAACAAAAGTTTGCACATTCCATAAACGAACTCGTCCTGAGCTCGTTAATGGAATGTGCAGAATTGACCCATGGAGTCTGGGGGCCCACTTACAAACTCACCAAAATTTTACATAAGTATTGAGTTCTAACGATCGAAATGAGCTCAAATTTGGAACATAATCTTGTGGTAAGTGTTCAAAACAGTTTCTGTGCTAAATTTGGGATAATGTTATCCATTCCTGGTGCTTCCAATTACCAGAATTTGTTGGATAACTCAGTAAATTGTTTTCCGATCCTCGAGAAAATTTGCATATACATATCAACTTTGTCGTAGTCCACATCCAGTTCTTATCACGAAATTTGCAATACATATGAAAGAAAAGCTACCCCTGACGTTTTTCTTGAGATACCACATTTATGTGTTTTAGTGTACCCTCAATGTGATTTAGAAGTCTTTTGAAAAATCTCTTAAAAATCCTTTAAAACTCAAATTACAGTCTCATGAGAAGATCAATATTATTAAAAATAAATAATTTTAAGTTATTCTTGAATGTCACTAAAGAAGTTTCATTCTTAATGTCTTAATGAAGCTGGGTAGGTAATTAAATATGGCAGGACCTAATTTAAATGTATTTTTCCATATTTTTCCACAAGTGTCAGTTCGTGACACTTCAACGTACAAATCATTTCGTCTTCGAGTAAATTGATTATGAAAAGTAGAAGCAGATCTCAATTCAACATTGCATTTTAATTAGATTATGTTTAACCTTGAAAATAAAAGTGCATATCTCTTGAAAAAATAATGCTTTCAGAGGTAATACTTTACTAGAATACAAGCGTGCAGTTGGGAATAGAATTGGTAATTTTTTAATTATTTTAATTGATTTATTTTGAATTTTTTCCAAAGGCTCAATTAGTGATCTAGCTGCTGATCCCCACAGAGAATTCATATATAGCAGGTGTGGATAAATATAAGCATAGTATAAAGACCAGGCAGTTCGTTCTGGAATAAAATTTCTAGCTCTTTTAATAGCAAACATAATCGGAACAATCTTGGTCTTGATGTGATTGATATGTAATTTTCACATAAGATTAGAATCAANTTTTCCACAAGTGTCAGTTCGTGACACTTCAACGTACAAATCATTTCGTCTTCGAGTAAATTGATTATGAAAAGTAGAAGCAGATCTCAATTCAACATTGCATTTTAATTAGATTATGTTTAACCTTGAAAATAAAAGTGCATATCTCTTGAAAAAATAATGCTTTCAGAGGTAATACTTTACTAGAATACAAGCGTGCAGTTGGGAATAGAATTGGTAATTTTTTAATTATTTTAATTGATTTATTTTGAATTTTTTCCAAAGGCTCAATTAGTGATCTAGCTGCTGATCCCCACAGAGAATTCATATATAGCAGGTGTGGATAAATATAAGCATAGTATAAAGACCAGGCAGTTCGTTGTGGAATAAAATTTCTAGCTCTTTTAATAGCAAACATAATCGGAACAATCTTGGTCTTGATGTGATTGATATGTGATTTCCACATAAGATTAGAATCAATCAGAAGGCCTAAATACTTGACAGTTTTAACTTGTTGCAACAGTACATTATTAACTGAGAGTGATAATTGTGGTTCAGATTTTTTGAGACTAAACAATATGAAATTGGTCTTTTCAGCATTCATAGACGTGAAATTAGCATTAAACCATCTATTTATTAAATTTAAATCATGTTGCATTTGTTCTATCAGTTCAGCTGCAGACTCA
>JXPH01034086.1:3985-14217 GCA_001014845.1 Mochlonyx cinctipes | reverse complement strand
AGTTCCCAAAGCCCTCCGTTCTAAATCGTGAGTACGATCAAGATCAAAAAGATCAATAAATTTTAAAGGTTCCATGGAGACATGTTCGCTGGCCAGATGTGCAAAAGTGATCAAAATTTTACACACTTGAACCAGTTTTATGAATTTTTATTTTTGGAATTTGGGCTCATATTTTTGTAGTTATAACCTCGGATTTATAGGGACCAGAATTAGCTCTCGAAAACCGTTTTTCCTTCAATAAATTGTCCAATTATAATACTTTTCCCCTTTTTTCTTTTTAATAAGAACCCGATATTGCAGAATTTGAAGGTCCGTAATTCTACTAAGAGTACCAGGTACATCTTGAGAAGAAAATACATCCACTGTCATCTAAACTTTAAGTAATCGTTGCTTAACTATACTACGTTAAGCTGGTTTCCAACCAAGACTGTTAAAAGCTTCAATTTTCGCTGGTTCACCCACTTTGGCTTGTTTGGCAANAGACTGTTAAAAGCTTCAATTTTCGCTGGTTCACCCACTTTGGCTTGTTTGGCAACTCTCAAATTCGGTATGCTGAATAATATTGATAAAACAGATGAGTACACCGAATTTCAACTCTGAAAGTCCTTCTGGAGCTGAGAAAATCAAATTTGAAATTTCGAATTTTATTAAATTGAACAGCTCTGTGTCCAACAAGTACAGTAGACCAACAGAGAACATTACCAAAAAAGTCAACAGTTAATGAGAAAATCGAACAATTTGGTTACTGTTTTGACTTATGCAGTTTTTTTTAAACGTTCAAAAATAATATTGAGAATTATGTCTAAAGTATAAGATATTGTATTTCAAAGACTTTAAAGTATTTTGAATGCACCTTAATTTAGGTTTCGTTTCTTCCAGTCAGTGAAGAGTGATCCTTCCAGGGGGCTTAAACTAGGGCTATGCTTACAATTAGGTTTCATTCCATCTACTATATAGTAAACAGGGTGATCTGTTGAGAGGTTACGCTCAAAATAAGTTTTACTCCTTCCAACTAAAGGTGATCCCTTGAGGGATCTTAAAAATGGGCTACGCTCCAAATTATGTTTCTTTCCTTCCGAAGAATGGTGATCCCCTAACGGGCCTTAAACTTAGGTTATATTCAAAATTAGGTTTCGTTCTATCTAAAGAAGAGTGACTTCTTGAGGGGCCTTAAAAAGAGCTAGGCTCAAAGTTACGTTTCCTTCTGACGAAGGTTGATCTCTAAAGGAGCCTTAAACTAGGGCTAAGCTCAAAATAGGGTTTCGTTTCTTCTAAAGAATTGTGATCCCTCGAGGGACCTTAAACTAGGGTTATTGATTGATTGATTGTAAATTGAGGTGATCCCTTGAAGCGCCTTAAACTAGGGCTATGCTCAAAATTATATTAAATACGGATGATCCCTTGAGGACTGTTAAACTGCACTCTAAGAAAAAAGCACTGATTAATGAGTACTTTTAATGTATTTTGAAGAAAAAGCGGAATTATTGGTTTCAATAATAATCAGCTATTACCGATTTATACGTAAACCACATTTTATAGAACAATCAATACTTTTCAATCAAAATTGTGTCGGCATGGAGTCTAAATGATGCCATCATGGGTTTGACAAGGAGTTGGCAGGGTTTCGAACGACATAGTATCCACATGGTGTCAACACAAAATATAAACTACATTTTATAGAAAAAGATCAAAAAACTCAGATAACGGAAAGATCATTAAATCCACCTTTTCTTAAAAATACAGATAAACTATTTATTAATTAGTACATTCCCTTGATTTCTTTCACTATTTTTAAGAAAATCCACATATTTATAGAAAGAAAGAAAATTTTATTCTCTCCCTTTTTTTACAGGAAATGTCCAATACTTCACATTTGATAACACCAAGGCTGAAGTTACCTCCCTGGCGCTGTCGTTCTATTCTGGACTGTTTGCTTATAATGGATGGTAAGTTTTTTAGTTTTTTCTTAAATCAGCAGTACTTTTTAAAAATAATACGCAATAGAGTAATAAGTGCAATGCGCGACACCGACTTCCTTTGATTGCTAATTTTGACAGCCAAGATTTCAATTTCATTATTTTTTGAAGGGTCGTCCAAATCGCCATCTTTGTCCTGTGTTTCTGACTTTGTTGACGTCATCGTTAATTACTCTATATCGCCTATAAATTCTGTCGCTGCTGTCGCTATTGCTTTATTTTGTTGAATTTATTAATTTCCGCAATTCACATATAATAAAACACCCATAGTTTTATTCGTAATTGATTAATACTACATAACCATATACTTTTCAATAATAAAACATTTTCACGTCATAGCTATTTTTTCTGGCAAAATTTTCAACACGTCAGAAATATTGCCGGTTTTTGTAGGGTGAAATGTCAAACTCTCTATTTCTATAGAGAAGAGTTGAGTCCCCAAATTGAGCCACTTTCCTTTCAGCTAACAGTAATGAAATTATCAACGACTAAATGCCTGACAAATAATATATGTAATCTCCCCTGGACAGTAAAAAATTCTCATTTTCATTAGGGAAAAATACGAAATGTATAAAAAGAAAATAATCCTCTTACACGAAAGTGTATCAACATCAAATCAACAACAATTTTGTTATGTTTTTTATTGACTGTAATACAATATGTTTTTAATTAATCTCAAGAGAAAACATTTCCCTTTCCCAGGAACTACTTGAATTTTATTATTGAAGAATTGAAGGATCCAGTCAAGAACCTCCCAAGAGCCATTGCAATTTCATGCTCATTGGTCACAGTGGTTTATGTACTCACGAATGTCGCTTTCTACACAATTCTATCGCCAGATGAAATTTTGGGATCAGAAGCCGTTGCTGTTACATTTGCGAATAGGTGCTTTGGATGGTTCGCGTGGACAATTCCAGGTGAAATACTTAATTACCCTCTAAATACTCATTAATTTACTGATTTTATTTATAGTATTTGTCGCCCTTTCAACATTCGGAGCTGTAAATGGCATTTTACTAACATCATCTCGCCTCTTTTATGCCGGAGCATGTGAAGGACAAATGCCCGAAATTTTGACCATGATTCAAATTCAAAGATTCACTCCAACTCCAGCTGTCCTCATTATGGCTTTGCTCTCAATGGTTTACTTAACTGTCTCGGATATTTTTGCGCTCATCAATTATGTTGGATTTGCCACTTGGGTATGTGTTTTATTTTCAGTATCTTTTATCAGAATTTAAAATTTTAATTTAATTTCAGTTAAGTATTGGTGTGGCTGTACTCTGCCTACCATGGTTAAGATGGACCCAGCCAAATCTAGAGCGTCCAATCCGGGTGAATTTGATTTTCCCAATTATATATTTACTATGCACAGTATTTGTGACCGTTGTCCCAATGATTGCCAGCCCAGTAGAGACTGGCTACGGTTGTCTCATGATTCTCAGTAGTATTCCAGTCTACGCAGTATTTATCGCATGGAAAAATAAGCCAAAATGGTTCCGAAAAACAATGGGTAAGTATTTTTATAAAAATAAATCGCCCCACACTTTACACCCCACCATCACAGCTTTTTATGAAAAAAATATTATTTTTCAAAATTTTAGTATAAACACTTTTATATTTTACACTTACACAAAAACACATTTCTTTCGGATTTTATAAAAAAAATGCAATTTTATTATTTTTATTTCTCTTCTTTCCCAATTATTTTAGGAGGATTGACACAAAGTCTGCAAAAATTAATGATGGTTGTGCGGCCGAAACAAAAGGTTTTTATTTAGTTTTTTTTTCGTTTTAATTTTAATTTAAATTTTATTTATTTTTTGCATGCAAACAAAAAATCTAGTGAAACTAGAGAAATTTTAAGCGTTTTTTCTAAAAAAAATTAGTACCTAAATATTGAGGATCAATTTTATACAGGGTTGCATCGAATAAATAGGTATTGCGAGTTTAATAATAATTTCACATTAATTGTTCAAAGTTTGGCACGTGGCACCTTCAATACATAATAAGCGCACTTCAGCATTTTAACCAGTTTTTGCAAATTGACATATCTAGCTATTTTATATTTACTTAGTTTTTCATTTGACATTACTTAAAAATTGCACTATTTTTAACAAAAAGAACTTGGCCAATCTGGCACCACAAGTTTAACATTTATAGTTTCAGGGGTAGGATTCAATATGCAGTATTATAGTTTCTATATATTATAGTATGGGTTAGATAGATTTGAGATGTTTTCATTAAGAGTGTTATCCAAAAAGACTATTTTATTTTTCATATGCCTCCGCTCCTAACGTCGCTTCTGCTAAATAGGGATACCAATAAGGGCTAAGGAGGACGTTCTGATTTTTCTATGCCATGTTACGGGAGCTAGCTCTAGGGACAGTGTAAAAGGGTGAAAGAGGACCGACACAACCTAGCTTTTAAAGAACCTGAGCCTATATGCCATGCACAACGTGCATGCTCGGGTTCACGTAGTTAAGATGCTCGACTATTTAGTTTTAGGCTAATTAGGGGCATACAATTACTAATTTTTGTTTGGGAGCCCACAGAAGCCTTTGTCCAATTGGGCTCAAAATTGGCAGAGATAAATTTGATAAATTGATGTTCATGACCCAAATTTCAAAAGATTTTACTAATAAATGTAGGATTTAGAGCAATTTTGCCGATAAAATTACGAGCATGGGAGCCCACAGAGGCCTTTGTCTGATAATATCATAATCAACAGGTCTCGTTGCACTATTAAAAAACTCCTTCTGCCAAATTTTTCCAAATCAGAGTTTGAGTTTTTAAATTATCCTGCGTCAAAAAGTTGACAACAAGAATAAACAATCACCAAAGCCCACAAAAGTCTTTGTCCAATTGGGCTCAAAATTAGCAGAAATGAATTTGGTATTAATTGATGTTCATAACCAAAATTTCAAAAGGTTTTATTCATAAATGTCGGATTTAGAGCGATTTTCTCGATAAAACTACAAAAATTTGTATGGGAGCCCACAGAGAAGCCTTTATCCAATTGGGCTCAAAATTAACAGAAATGAATTTGGTATTAATTGATATTCATGACCAAAATTTCATTTAGATCAATAAAAGGAAAGTCTGCACATAATCTGCACACAGACAGCGTGAAGACTGGGTGCAGACTATCAGTTCATCGACTCCAGAAAGTGTACAGAAAAGTGTGTAGAAACATATGAAAAAAGAGCTGCACTCAAAAAATTTTAATTTTTCGTTCCATTCCACTAACACATACATAGTTTTTAACAGTGTTGTGTATAAAAGCGATTTGCAATATGGCGTGTGTTTTCGGCTAGTTCAGAAATTTGTAATTATTTCGAAAAATAATAGGATTTCAGATGAAAAAAATACGTGAGGTAATCTTTTTATTTATTCTTTATACGGCAGTATTATTTTTCTTAATAATACCCATTATAAATAAGTGATGAATAAGGCATGTGTCGAGAAAGTGTCCAGAAAACGTCCAGACTTTTTGAAGTCTGGACTGTCCAGAAACTTTTCTTAGGGTAGGATTTAGAGCAATTTTATTGATAAATTTAAGAAACCCTTTGGGTTCGTAGTAGCAAAAATTTCGGTAAAGTCTACCTACTTTATTTAGAGTTCGATGAACGCTAAAATAAAATCAAATTAACTCTTATTTAGAGTTTAACGACCTCAAATCGAGGGATCACTTTTGAATTTTTATTATAAACCCTTTATAAGTGTTCCCCAGATTTTCAGTATATAGCTAGACTATTAACAGAATTGAAAATATTAAAAATATTTTTAGAAAGATATAGGCGAACAAATTCAACAGTTGATATGAGTCTACGTAGGTATCCTTAGCATTCATGAAAATATCCAGTGACTGTCTGTAATGCAGATGCTCCTTGGCAGACCACTCATCTATCCCAGTAGAGAATCATCTCCGAGAAATGGTCAGAACTGGTTCAGGAGTGATGGTAAAGCTTTTGCCTCAAAACAAGCTAGTGAATTCACGTTTTGAGTGCCCTGGACATTTGAATGGCTGGGTATCAAAGGATTGTAAATTGTAACCCGATTGTGGTTGGAGAGTTCTATCAAGGAGTTGGGTGCGGGCCATTCCTTAATGAAAGGTGATTAGAATGTGAATGTAATTGTAAGCTAACTCAATGCAATGGTTTGCACAGGCCAAAATAGCCAAAACTTCTACCTGAAAGCCAGACATATATGAAGACAGGGGTATTGAAATCTCTAGATGAGATTGGGAGCAGAATAGTCTAGCTCCGTCAGTACCAGCGCACAGCGAGCCATCAGTGAAAAACCCCATATCATTAATGTGGTATAAAGGGCATATCTCTTTCAGAAGACACCCAAAATTTTATTACGAATATGTAGATAACCTTGAGATGATGACTCCCAAAGTTTTAAGATGGATAATTTCAAGCAAAAACTCGTGCCTCATTTTCGATGTTAATGTTTATAGGTCTTCTGAAGTTCAGTACTGTTTCAATGGCAGTAGAAGGAGTGTAGTACTAAAACACCAGTGATGCCCATACAGTTCAGCTGTCCAGTCACTGGTTCAGTTCAACCTGTGTTAAGTTTAACCATGTAGGACTGGTCCAAAGATGGTCTTTGTAATTGCAAATGTAGTTTACAAAGACAAAAATGCTCAGTCCTAAATGACTGGAAGACTAATCCTTGGTATCGGGAACTATTTTTTTTTATCCGGCTGTCGCTTAGGACTGCGCTTAGATTAGTCTTTTGTTTTACATAATGAAATGCTTAAATGATTGATCTAGGACTATACAAGATGACCAGTCGTCGATCGATCAAATAAATGAAAAATTTAACCAGAAGACAAGTCCAGTCCATGAGGACCTTTTTTATTTTTGTCGACTTCTGGAATCGAACTACCACCTTCCGAACAGCAAGCAAAGACGCTATATAATACTCCAATCTAGTGCATGCACATGTCTCTTGCCTTGTCTCTATATTCCGTGGAATTTTTCATCTATCTTTTTGCAGTCTTTTTGCAGTCCTTCTAGGTTAAAGTTTTTTTTATGTTTTCGCAGACTTCTGGGATCAAACCACCGCCTTCCAAACAACAGGCACAAACGGTATCCAATGCTCCAGCTAGTGCACGCACATGTTATCTTTCGCATATTCTCTATATTCCATGTTTTTCATCGATCTTTATGCAGTCCTTGCGGAACGACAAAAAAAAATTTTTTTTAATCTGGACTTGTTATATTTTTACTGTTTTTTTTCCAGTCTTTGAGGACTGATCGAAGACTGGACAGAATCTAAAATGATAAAGACTAAAAATTAATCTTTTGAGACCGCATTTCTAGTCCATACTCCCAAGCTGTTACAATTCGCAACAGCCACCGACAGAACATTTGAGACTAGAGCAGAATGTAAAACAAAAGTGTCTGAATGGCCGGGAATGGGAGAAGTCTTTTTGGACCATGGGTCTAGTCCTCGAACAAAGATGTTACAATTCGAATGTAAAATATCTTAGTCCAAGAACCGGGAATAAAATAAGTCTTTTTGGACCGTTGATCTAGTCCTCGAACAAAAATGGTGGCAATATGCAACATTCACTGACTGGAAAATTGGGACTAGACCTGAATGAAACAGTTCATTGTACAAAAAGACGAAGACTAAAATTCAGACTTTTTGGACCATTTTGCAGTCCGTAGTCCTAAAGTGTTACACTATTCAATGACCTGCCCATACATAAGGCTCATTTTTATACATCTCTCAGCGGAAAATGAAAATTTAAACTACAGATTCAGCGCTGATATTTAGTACCGAACTCATGACAAGGACAACGTCAATTTTTCTAGTTGTATAAACTAGGTATACGATTGTTTTGCAGGATTGGCCAGGTAAAATGGTCGCTGAACTTGATTGGTGCTATTTGTGATGCTTATTTATTGGAATATCCCGCATTTCAATTAAGAGAATTCATAGACATCAATAATAGAGAAAAACTATTGACAATTAAGTAGAAGTTCATCAATTTTCATGGTCAAGAATAAATTAATCAATCATATTTTTATCACGAAGTTCACTAGAAAGTAAGAATAAAAGACATTAGATCATCTTTTTACGACAAAATGTACATGATGCAAGTTTATCAAAACATTACAGCAGTTTTTTACAGATTAACCTTTTTCAATAGTGCACGTTTTTTAAATTATTTTTATTTAATTATTTTTTAATTTTGTCCGAATATAGACGGAGAGAGAGAGAGTTTTTGCAAAAAATAAATAAAATCACCAAAAATTATTGCAATGTCGCACAAATAATTTGAACTTTAAAAAATTTACATTGTGAATGAGTGTTTAAACTGACTTAAAATTTACATTGCGAATGTAACTGAAAACTAATTTCTATTTTTTATTTTTTTCAGTAAGTTCAACGATATTTCTCCAGAAAATGCTCATGGTCGTTGGAAAGACCAAACCAGCTCAGGTTTAAATATGGATTTCTAGTGAAAATTATACATTATATTTTAACTGAATATAAAAAAGTGAAAAATCAATAAATTAAAAGGCTGTTCACAATTTAAAAAAAATCAGAAAAAAAAACAAAAACTGAACGGGAAAATCTCCTAGAATATTCAACATTCCATATAGGTAATTTTAATTTTAATTTTACAGTTATTTTAGGATTTAATGTTCCTGAATAAGATTTTTAATTTTTATCATAATAAAATAAGTTGTTTGTCCTTATTATCAATTATAATTATTTTGCACAAGTAAAACCATTTTTAGGTTTTTATTAAATGACCGAAAACGACGGTCATGGTTTTAAAATAGTAAAAATAATCGAGATACAAAATGCTGGTTCGATATTAAACATTGAAAAGATGTGTTCATCTACAAAATGTTACCATACAAACATTCCATAAAAATATACAAATTTTAATGTAATTAAACATATTGAAAATAGTAAAATCTTGCAATAGAAAAGCCATTTTAATAAAAGAACGAATTATAACTGATTTTTGATTCTAAAAGTTTATTGTGTAAATTTAAATTAATATAAAAAGATTTGATGTTGCATACCTTTTGGGCGAATATACACTGAAAATAAAAAATACTCAATTATGGTGAAAGAAACGCCGCTTTTTGACAGTTTGAGTTCAGCCCTCATCTGTATGGTTTTTTCCTTGATAGGCCGCTTTACCATATGGTTTATAAAATTACAAACAAAATATCAAAGTACAGGGTGCAATTTTCTTGCACATTTTGAAAACCTTAAAATTTTGCTAATTTGATGTAGGTATTTCCCTGACATAAAACGTGCATATTCCACGAAAAGGTCCACTGTGTTCCGCTTTGCGTGGTAAAATTTTCAGAAAAAAAAATCCTTCAAAATAGATTTTTGTAGTGGGCCTCTTGCTTTAAAACATTTTTTGACCTAATTTACGAACCTGTTTGCACTAATCGTTTAAAATGACGTAGGGGATAAATTACGATAGTGGAGCCTTGTAATAAAAAACGTGGACCAACGGAAAAATCGTCAATTATGAATATTTTTCAAAACTTTTGATTCTATTCCTTAAGAACTCTTACGTCCATAAGCATCAACAGTTTAAAACTCGTTTAAATGTAAAAACTACTTTTGTCACCTTCTATCAATGCGTAGAAAATAAGACAAAACACAGTTAACAATTTAACCACGATTAAAACTCGTTTGATGCTTTTGGACGTTAAACGATTAAATTTTNTTAATATTCGGGAAATTTTCATAATGGTTTTGTCAGGGGGTACAATATTAAAATCAGGAGGTGCCACTATTGTATCCGTTACAAGTAAATTAATTGTTTTTTCGCAATGTTTATTTTCTTTCGAATAAGATGATCCGCCACGAAGCGAATGTGGGAATGTGCACGCATTTTTTCTCCTTGGACTTGTAAACATTACGTGGTAGTACTCCGGGAATTTACCACGTAATCCACGTAATTTTTTCAGGGTTAGAAAAAAATATTTCTTGAACTTTTCTAAAGTGTTAAAGCCTGTAATTGGAAGTTTGTGCTTTTATTTTTGTTGCTAAATAATGNAGGTAAATCTCATAACCAACCTCGTTTCTGTTGATTTTTTTTTATTTTTTTTTTTTTTTCAAATTTACTTGTTATCAAAAGTTTTCGGCTACAAGAACGCCAAATTGTTATTATTGTATTTTTTTAATTTTCAGTGTAAAACTAAATCTCTACTGACTAACGTCCAAAAGCATCAACAGTTTAAAACTCTGTTAAATGTA
>JXPH01034042.1:5268-15476 GCA_001014845.1 Mochlonyx cinctipes | reverse complement strand
GTTCAATTGGTCTGTGCCTACTATGGGCTCCCATACAAATGGGATGTGATTTCAATGAAAAATCGAAATAAATTCTGACGTAATCAATCAAAATGGCTGAAATTTTGGTCATGGACATAAATTATTATCCCATATCAGCTTATCAATTTTGAGTTCATTAGATCAAAGCCTACTATAGGCTCTCATACAAATACAGGTGATTGCAATGAAAAATAGAAATACTTTGTGACGTAATAAAAAAAATGGCACTAATGACACTAATTATTGTCAACCTATCAAGTTTGAGCCCAATTGGCCAAAGCCTTCTATGGACTCTCACAGAAATATTGATGATAGTAATGAAAACAAGCAAACAGCTTACCTAATTTACAAGCCGGAGCGACGGTAGGAGTGGAGGCAACAAAAATTAACTTGCTAGCCCATCAGCATCTTCCTGTATGAGCCGGAGGTGACTCTACGTCCCTATCCCGCATCTTCCTAGGTAAGTCGGACAACCCTAAATTTCTTTCTATTGAAAAATGTTCCAATAAACTTATGCTCAGTAAATGGACACAAAACAATAATCAAATTATACTTGTAAACTACACCCGATATAATATAACTCTTCAATTTAGAAAAGTAAAAGTCTTTTACAGTATGTACTAATGGATCTGTTTATTTTTCACGTTTCAGACCATTTGGAGCAGCTATGCCCGAGGAACCAATTTTTTTTTGTTTTATTGAATACATAACCTTTTTTCATATCAATAGAGAAGGAGAAAAAGCAAAAAATGTGATAGTTAAAATCTGTATTTATCATTACTATAATAATTATCAATGTCAGGTTCAAATCAGTCACTTTGAGTAAAGATTCTGAGGAAATGGTACTACATAGAGCTTTGGTGTGTTTTACAAACTTATGTAAAACGCTTAGAGGATTGATAATCAATCATTAATTTTTTGATAAAATGTTAAAAAAAATATTTTCAAAAAACAGCCAAAACTGCAACCTAAGTCACGCTCCATTTTTCGTTCATTCGCTAATTTTGAGCAAACACAATCAAAGAAGATGAGTATACAAAGATTTTGATAAGATCAAATGGTTGATTGTGTTTTTTATTGGGTAGATATCAGGTCTTTTGGAATAGACTCTCTTATTTGATGTTAAAATTTAAAATATATATTGAAAGAAACGCATTTATTAACGGTTCTTTATCGTAGACATAAACTGTAATTTTATACCATAGACTAAAGAATATCAAGACTTCCAATATAAATGAAAAATCACCAACTGTGTAATGACTGCTGTTTTACGGTCTTACCTCGCTGCGAGCGCAACGCTCGCATCTAAATGCATGATATCGGCAATACTGCTTTTAAAAATGAGAGGGCGACTGTTATGCCAATGTTGAAATAAAACATTGCGGGGTTGAAATGTCGAATAACTTTGTTTTCTTTGCTCACCAGGTAGGGCAAAAAATTATCTCGAATGGTGAAATGTCAGTTGGAAGTCTTGATATTCTTTAGTCTATGTTTATACCATCTTCTCCTCGTTTGTATATAGGATTTTGAATAGATTCACCACCTATTGGCTAATGGATGTACTAAATTATTCAAATTTTTCTTTCTCTAATTTTCACAGCCGTTGATTTTTTTTAACTTTAGACATGCAGAGATTGTTTCGCAGATAAATAAAGAGAAGAGGCATAAATTAATGGAGAAAGGTAAAAATTAATTTATGGTTACATTAATATTATTCATAAAAATATTATGACGTGTCTGAGAAAAGAAATAAATTTGAATCTTTTACTTTTTTTACTGCAGAACAAACATGTGTTTGCCATTTGTTGTTGTTTGATACAAAAATAATCATAAATTTTAAGAGTTGGAATATGGAAATGGAAGATGAAATTTGAATAATTCACAGAATTTGTTTATTATTCATGTTTTGATAACAATAATATAAGCAAAAGACAATTGACTACCCACGGTGGTCCTTTAATTAAATAATAAAAAAAGTTTAATTTATTTTTGCCACAGAGCAGAGGGAACGGACAGTCCACGACGATAATTTTTAGCCTCTCTTTTATCAAAAAAACAGCATTAGATCGGGAAAAGAGAATGTGGATTTGACCCTATAAGTAGATCTCGTCTTCCTTTTTCTTTACAATTTAATACATATAGTATAAAAGTGGTGCCGTTAACCTGACGAAAACTTTTGAACCATTACAAAATGAATTAGAGATTTTTAGCATTAATTTTTTCCTCATAAATCACTATCAGATGGCAAAAATCGCATCAAAAAGAAAAATTCATCAAATATAATTATTGCTCCAACTAAAAAACTAATAGATCACCATTTAGATAGATTTCATGATTCGTATATCGGTATTTCCCTCTTCACGATGATGGTGTTCAATGTTCATAGACCTAAAATGTATCGCGAATAAATAGATGTACCGCAATAATGCTTTATTTTTTGTTATAAACATATATAAATACCCATCACATTATAGAGAGATAAATACACTGACTTAAGTAAGTGCTAATGAAATTTCTTTCACACACATGCAATAATTTTTGCTTTCCGAGACACTTACTTAAGAGTGACTTAACTGTGTATTAAGAATGAAATGGAGAAGCGAGAGTGCTTCCATGCATGCATGCTGTACATATATTGTACATAACCCTACGGTTTCACCATACAACTAGATTTAAAGTAAAATGTGGAAGTTACAAATATTAGAGGGCAATCGGCAATTCTAAATATGCCTTTAAAAGAAAAATTTAAAATAATAATAATAATAATAAGGCCTATAGGTACCCTATTGGGACCAGGCGAGTCCTCATATTTCAGAGAACTTTCTAGGTATTAGTGGACCTACAGCTTATAGTGGATTCCGAACTACCACAACTTTAATGGTTATGCTAATGAGTTACCAGCTCATTGAGCCCATCAAGTCATGTTCAGTTTTTATTGCAAGGAAACTGACTAACCTGACATACACACATATACCACCACAATCATAGGTTATATAACTGTAGATGGTAGTTGGTGTATGAATATTTCACAGACAGACTTTACTGTGTTCTATTTATAGAAATATCGATAATGCAGATTTATTACAAACTGAAAATCAATATTCTAATTCAATTAAACACAGAAGCAGGTACGGGAATCGAACCCGCAACCTAGTGGATGATAGGCTAGTATGCTAACCACTCAACCACCCGGTCGTCCAAAACTAAAATTCAAAATGTTCAAAATACTTAGCGCCGTATTCACCAGAGCATGTTCAGACTTAATGTAATCAGTGATTAATGTTTTACTGAAAAACAGTTAGAGTATACAGTAGATAAAAATAAGTCAAAAAATCGAAATCACCCATTTTATTTTTAAAATACGTCGAAGGTCATATGGCAGAAGGCCGTTTAGCCGAGCCAAAAGTGGCCGAATCCATAAGGACGTATTTGTTTACGAGTTTTGGTCATTTGGCCCAATCATAAAAAAATATTTGGGACATTTGGCCGGATTGAAAAAACAAATAAAAAATTATAACTTATTTTTCATTAAAAAACCCCACGCAATGCACCCTTTATTCAAAGATTTTTTTCAGTGATTGGGATACAGTAAAATTAATATTATTCCAAACATTGTTAAATTGATTGTGAATTTCAGTTCAAGAAAATTAATTTTAACGATAATTAAAAGACCCCACATAATGCACCCTGTTTTCAAGAATTATTTAAAGTGTTTACGATACAGTAAAACTAATAATATTGCACACAATGCACCTCTTTCTTCTTAAATTGAGTATGAGTTTCCTTTTTTCCGATATTTTTTATATAATTAGTATGGCTGTTAAAATTGCTGCAGCACAATTTCTAGTTCCCCCTTGGTTCGATTTGAAGCTCTTAATTTCAGTGGACTGAATAATTTTATCAATATTATTCAGCCCACTGAATTTGAGAGCTTCAAACCAAACCAAAGCTGGTGAACTAGAAATTATGCTGCTAACATTGATGCACCTTTTAACAGTTATGGTGATTAGGAAATAGTAAAATTAGTATCATTGCACAAAATGTTCCCTTTTTATGAGAATGATTATGAATTTTCTTTAAAGACAGTTATTTTTGTCGATAATTATAAAGTCCGACATAATGCACCGTTTTTTCAAAGACCGTTTTGTGTGCAATTTTTTTCTATTTCGTCCACATGTCGCAAGATAATATTTTTTTCCTATTTCGGCCAAATGTCCCAAATATTTTTTTATGATTCGGATGTCGAAATAACTTTTTTCTGTTCGGCCATATGGCATTCGGTCAAGTATAACAAAATCACATTTTGGACCTCTAAAACTCATTTGCGGATCAAAATAAGGTGGATGTCTGTACGTTAGCTTGTCGATTTGTAGTAGACTGTACATTGTGATCAATTTTTAAAAGTTGAGTATTGCTGGTGCATAGAGCTGTAAAACTGAGAACCATAATCAAGAATAGGACGAATACAGGATTTGAAAATAGTAAGCATTGCAGAGGGATAGCAATTACATCGTAACTAGCAATCGATCTAAGGAAATTCATATAACTGCTTATACATTTGCAGACATAGGTTACATGATGAGTTCAGGTAAGATTAGGTGTTAGGCATAATCCCAATAATTTAAATTCACTGCAATACAGTTTTTGGTTTAATGTCGAGACCTACATCTTCCAAATATGGAATAAATATATTAGTAGCTGCTATTATCTTATATTTACACTCTGGAAGAGAATCTCCACAGCAGTAAAAGTTAAAGTCATTGGCATAGACGACAACTCCACATTCCTCACTCAATCTACGGATGATTAGAACCATGTAAAGGTTTAAACACGATTAACTATTTTTTGAGAAAGCAACCAGCCTTCACTAATTAAAGTGCCATCAATAGCATCCATGGTCTCGCTACCTTTTCTAAAACCAAATATTTGTGTAGGGATTATATCATGTTTTTCAAACAACCATTCAAGTCTGTTCTTTGTCTCATGGGCTCATATACTTTTCTAAAGCATGATATGAGAGCAATCGGTCTGTAAGAGCTAACTAAGTTTGGCTCCAAATGGCGTGAAATGTGAAAAAACCAGAGTAAAATATGTCTGTATATGTGTATGTCTGTGTCCTCGATAGCTCACGAAATTCTCAACTGAGTTGGCTGAAATTTTGTCTGGAGGCTTTCCTCAACAAAAGTAAGGACAAGTTCGTTAATGGGCCAAATCGGAACGCGGGGTCTGGGGGCCCCTATACAAACTTATCAGGATTTTCCAGAAATCTTGCGTGCTAATGATCGGGATGAGTTCGAATTTGAAATATAAGCTTTTATTAAGTATCCAAGAACAGTTCTTAAAAAAGTTTGACCCTGGGACATCGGGATCTGGGTTCTCCCAGGTACCAAGAGCTTCCAGAATTCTTGAGCTCTCGTGATCGGAATGAGCTCAAATTTGGAATATAAGCTTTTGGTAAATATCCAGGAATAGGTGCTCTGCCATTGCCAGAATGTTTGAGTTCTAGTGATCGAAATGAGCTCCAATTTGGAATATAAGCATATGACCAGTGCTCAAGAACAGTTCATGTACTGTGCTGTACATAATCAACTTTGTGGTTCCTAGTTTCAAAATCTTTAGCTACACCATCGTCTTCGCTAACAATACTCCCCATCAGATACTGGAGTTGCTTTATGGGGTTGTTGGCGAGCATTAGAGGAAGCATTTTCCGCATTTTTGTGCATTTCTTTCCTCTTGCTAACGTAGATTTTAAGGTCAACTTTAGCAGACTCTCTATCTCGGTCTAGGTCGTTCACTTTATGTTGCATGTCCACTAGCTAGTGTGCTTGCTCACATACATTTCAATCTCCCTCACGGTATGAGGAGTTTTCAAATGATTCCTCATGGCTTGTTTTTTGTTGCTCGTATGGCCACTTTATCTAGAACGACATGAAACAGCAGCGGCAATGACCAACAGTCTTATCTGACACCCGAAAGCGTCTCAAAGCGTTCAGACAAGTTGACGTCGTGAAGTACTCTACATTTGCAACCCTCAGTACTCTTACGTATCAGGGATATGATTTTGTTGGGTACACCCAAGTTTTTCAATCCCCTATCCAAGGAGTTGAATGGTTTGTCGTAATCGATGACCAAGAGATACTATGAGGAGCGCAGCTTGACTAATTGCTCTATGATGATTCGTAAGGTGTTGATTTAATTTATGCAGGATTAGTTTGTCCTAAAAAATCTACATCATAAATAACAAGAAATTATAAGAAGTTATGAAAAAATGTGGCAATCACGTCATTGGATAGGATTTCGGCTTTTTAAGTTGTAGCAATGTAGTTCTTCAAAAACAAGCCAACTTCTCAGATTCCATTTTAATTTGTTAAATAATTTTAGTTGCTTTTTAAATTTTTTATTATTAATCAATGTCTGTTTAAACATGTTCAATGTGGAACTGTGAAAATGGTGATGTTTTTGAGCAAGAGCGCGAAATACAATTAAATGTGCACATGCCAGAACCAAAGACAACGGTAACCGTACCGAAAAAATAAATAAAAACACAGAACCTGACTAAAGAAGGGTTACCCCTTTAAAAAAAACACAGATTCTATTAAAGGAGGACTCTGCTTTTATCGTTAGTGTCTGTGCTAACGATTAAACAGATCGATAAAATGAAATGCAGATGTTTGACGTTTAAACGATCTAATTTATTTTCAAAATATAATTTAAAATAGTAGGTACCTACAATATTTTTGAATTTTTTTTTAATCTACGAAACTTGATAAAAAATGCCAAAAAATATTCAAATTCGATTTGGACGTTCGGTTTACTCCCCTATATTATGAGAAGTTTTATAAGTAATTGAAGGAAATTATAAAAAATACAAGAAATTATAAGTCGTTGAAAGGAATTATAACAAATTGAGTGAATTTTTCCCTAAAATGTATTTTGAAACGCGTTAAAATTGCAGATATTTTTCCAAAATGAAGCAAAAAACAAAAAGTTAAGATTATTATGGGTTGATGAATGTTTGTAAGTGTGCTTGTTCGTTTATTGTATTCTAATTACTTTAATTGATAAAATATATGCATATTATGGTATTCCAATCGCAATTAATGTGTGTGAAAGAGACGGGAAATGTTCACACACAAGCAATTGCTGCTTCTTCCATTTCTTTTTGATGGATGTGTTCTATCTAAGCTGGCGATGATAAAATTTCATTTGAATTTGAATTTTGATTCAGTTGTTGCTTGGTCATTGGACAGACAGGGCGGTTTTGAAGGAAAAAGAAGAAAAAAGTTTTTCAGTTTAGTTATTTCTTTTGTTTTTGGAATTTATAATTGAATACCAGTCTTTTGTTTTTCTATTAAGTGATTATTGATTTAATAATAATTTTTTTTTGTGATTTTAACAATTTTTTTCGATAAATAAATAAAAAAAACACCGACAAAATGAGGGAAATTGTACATTTGCAAGCCGGTCAATGCGGAAACCAAATCGGAGCTAAGGTTAGTGTTTTACTACTTAATGTGACTTAGTGAGTTAATCACAGTTTTCAGAGAAATTTAGTGATAAGAAATATGTTTTTATCAAGAAAAAGCTATGAATTGTACGTTTAAAAAAAAACAAAAGATAAAAACTTCGTTGATAAATGAACCGTTTCCGTTGTATCGATAAAATATTGTTTTTTTTCTGCACTCTGATAATTGCATTTCCTGGATCGTTTCACGGATGAAATTTTTTTTGAAAGCTTATTTAGAAAAAAGGCCTGTTGCCACATAAAAGTATGTTTCATTAGAAAATTAGATTTAGTTTTTTACATTTCTTCAATCCACACACCCTTAAATAGAAGAAATGTATTGAAGACACATTAAAACGAAGAACTCTCGAAAATTTATTTTAAGAACGTTTCAAACATCTCGGAACACAAATTGTCTTTTAAGTAAGTGTGTACCTGTGTAAAAGTGTTGGTCACCGCGATAACTTGCATAAATTTCAATCGATTTTGATGAAACTTCGAATTCTTCATTCATTTCTTGATTACACATCGGAGGTGATTCAAAATGGGTCAAATCAGTTCACTAAGTCTGGAGCCTCCCATACAGATGCACGAAACATTAATAAACGTTCGATTACTATGAAAATTTACTGCCCTTGTGGCTTGATCGGTAGAGCGTTTGCATACCAGAAGGGTACGGGTTCAAATCCGACCTGTGACGATGGAATTAACTTGCGTTTTTTCATCGTTGTCGAGAAGGTAAATTGCTTTTTGTGCGCTATTATTAATGAATATTAGGATAAACAAGGCAATTTCCGACATGTATCTTCAGAGCCATGCTATCAAAAATATACTTGCTGCAAAAACTTAAGTATGGGATAGAAGGCGTTTGAATGGCATTCATGTGAAAGAAAGTTTCTTTGCAGCAAAAACTGAACACGTCTTGATGGGCTCAATGAACTGGTAACTTATTTGCATAACCATTAAAGTTGTGGTGGTTTGGAATCCACTATAAGTTGTAGGTCCACTATTACATAGAAAGTTCTTTGAAATATGAGGACTCGCTGGTCCTAATAGGGTTGTATAAGTCTTATTATATTATAATTTATTAAGATGAAAATTGGTTCGATTGTACAACAATAGTTTCTATCTGAAATTATGTGTAATACTATCCAAATTATTGTTGGTGCTTCTAAACACCAGATATTTTTTGATAACTCGAACATTATTTGCTCAAAATTGTTGAAATCGGGAACATATAAACTTCAGCTCGTACATCAAATCAGCCGGAAAAACATTAAGTGGGAAGGTGTAGGAAAAATCTGGACAATGAAATCTAGCTTTTAAATCACATTAGCCGGAGCGACGCTAGGAGCGGAAATATATAAAAACGCCGGAGTGACTTTAGGATATTTAAAATGTTTTTAAGGTTCAAACCAATGGTGCCAGATCGAGACATTTGCTCAATATTCAATTAGGGTTATCTCTGCCGTTTTTTGATATCATTATTTCACGTTTATACTAAATATTTGTTTCTAGAATACCTATCTAAAGTACAAATTTGGAAGGCCTTTCTTAAAACTTAGGTGAGATAATCCTGATTTAATATTGAGCAAATGTGTGGATCTGGCACCGCTGGTTATAACTTTATGTCTCACTATGACTTGCATCTTATGTCTGGATTATAATCATACTTATAATGAAGAAATGTATTTTTCTACCCTTCTAGAGACATAATACTACTTGTTTTTATAAAAAAAATTATCACAAAATGATTCAGCTCGATTGGATCTTTAAAATGGATTAGATGTAGAGAAAAAAAAGAAGTAATTTGGTATGGTCAATGTACTTGTGGTGGTCTTTTTGTAGCTTAATTAGACGCTCTTGATTTCCGGTGTGATAAAATGGAGTGAGTTATTATTAAATTAAATTGATTTAATAACACATTGACCTTCAAAAGATGTGAGATAAACTGTAAGTATAAGAGATGCATTGTGCATAACGGAGAAACCGGTGCACGGTATAATTAGGAATCATGTTTCTGATGAAACTATACTGCGGTTAAACGAGCATTCAACCGGTAATTTAATTGTAATGTAATGTGATGAGATGAGGATCAAGTGATCGATACTTCACAGGAAAATAAAGTAGACATGTTTTAAGATGCATTTTTCTGGGTTCTTAACCGATAATCAAAAACCACCAAATTCACACTATGCTATTATACTATAGATATAGTCTACAGACAAGACGATACAGTATCATATATGCAATCTAAGATTTTGTGTACCTTCAAATGATAGAACTATTAGACGGAGATCGTGGTCGGAAAAACGAGCTAGTATTTAGGGGTTTGAATCGATAGAAGTCAGTAAAGGAAACATTTTACTATACTACGAAGAGTAGAGTCCGGGGCTAGGAGATCGACTTCTAAGATGAGATCAAGAGTTGACATTTTTGAACGTTTGGATCTATTATAGACCTCAGACATATCTGAGGTGATATTAGTTAATAGGAGTGCATTTTTTCAACCTATCCCTATTAGCCCATATCAACTGGGGCATATCTGAGGTAGGGTCAGGGGTCAATAGTGAACATAATTTAACCAACCGTAGAGTGGCGTCTATTATAAATCGAAAGCATACAAAATTGTGGCCTTGATCTCGTCCTAGAAGTCCACCTCGAAGTCTACGAACTTTGACAT
>JXPH01033989.1:0-14169 GCA_001014845.1 Mochlonyx cinctipes | reverse complement strand
TTCCTTCTTTTACCATCTCGTCCTTCTAGTTTGTTTGAGTTTTGTAATTGCTCTTCCGTTTCCTAAGTGCGCCATAACCCTAAGATTGATAAGATAGAATAAGATGATAGTCATATAATCTGATCACAGAACCCTGTGTATTAGGCCAGTACCGTCTTACTTTTGTTTTGTACTCATACTTAGACTGTATTGATATGCTGGATATTATTCCCTGTAAATATTGACTACTTTTCATCAGGCTTCATTAGCATCGACTTACGGGCTCAGAGCTCGAACTGGAATATCTCGGTCGCTTTCCGAGAGCACCCCCCTAACTCATACTGGAGACTCATAGGCTTAAACTGAATATGCAATATAAGCTCGAAAGGGTCGCCTCCAGCGACGGCCGAGCGNCGACTTACGGGCTCAGAGCTCGAACTGGAATATCTCGGTCGCTTTCCGAGAGCACCCCCCTAACTCATACTGGAGACTCATAGGCTTAAACTGAATATGCAATATAAGCTCGAAAGGGTCGCCTCCAGCGACGGCCGAGCGCCCATACTAAATCCTGAATCCGTACAGACTAGTGGTAACGCTGACAAAGACAATGAATACAAAGATATCCAAATCCATGGTTAGGTGGAATGGAGGATCTTTGTTTTTGGTTGGTTCTCGAGGAGGTTTCAGGTTGGTTGAGGAGGAGAAGATCTGGTATAATGTAGGTCTGTGTCTTTGGTTTGGTATTATTTTTTTTTTGGTTTGTATCTTGGTTTATTATAATACCTATTGAAAATACCCGCCACCTCTTGTATTTTTAATGAAATTTTGTACCTGTGGTTATTTTTTGAGATTTTTTTGGTTGGTTCTTGGAGGGTTCTGGGTTGTTGAAAGATTTTGCATTTGACATCAACTAGGTACCCACCAAAGACAAATCACTGTTTCGGGATATCTTAGTATTCATTGTCTTTGACGCTGATAGCAGCTCGTTACAGGGCTTTCTTGGAGGTAAATTTGTGGGTTGTCCACACCTGAAAACTAATTTATGAGTTGTCCACACCTACCATTGTACCCTTTCTTACAAGCGTTATTTGAAAGAGGAAATCTCCTTAGAATAGTTTCACTGAGTTACTACCCCGGCATAGAAGTTTGACCACATTCACTCTCAAATTGGTTCTGAAGGAAGCAATTTTTGCCGCTAGAAAGGATACTACGATTGTCCTACCAAACATCCGCCATCAATCGGTCAGTTACTACAACAATTACACTCCCTCGTTGATACATAGCTTTTTCCCGATGATGTACAATACCCAGCCGACGGGAACGTGGACTCTAGGGATCGATTTTTACTCGACTATATTTTGCATTGACTTTTTGCAATCAAAACAGCTATAAACTGTTGGTCAGAATGTTTATAAAATTGTCATTATTAGTAGCCATTCGCCTAATATATGCGATAAAAATATAAACCCGCCAAATTTTTGAGATTTTGCTAAATAATCGAGTTTGAAAAAGTATTGGGTGTTTTACCCTAGTTAATTTCATTGAAAATTTAAAGTAAAAAACTTAATCTATCTGAAAATTTGCAATTTATGAAAAGTGGGAGCGAAAGAGCTATGAAAAAATCTATTGAAATGATCTTATGAGCTGAGATAGAATTAAAATTTGCCGTGAATGATATTTACCGTCATACCCTCGGCTACAATTTGCAAGAATTAAATCTCAATCTGGTCACTAAAAAGTGTCCGCAGATTATACAAAAAATATGATCAAGTAACGGCATCAATGAATCCAAATAAATTTTCGATGACATCATTCTTTAGTTCAACACACCTCACATCATTTCACATACCTACTTATAAACACTGCACTGTATAGTATAAATTTAATCCATTTTGGTGCTTCCAACCTTCCTTCCAACAACTACACCTGTTTATTTATGCGAAGAAAACTTTTCTTCTTCTTCTTCTTTCTTTTTGTAAAGGATAATCCCTAAATACTCCAGGTTATTTTCAGCAAATTTATATTGATTTAGCAAAGAAACTTGATTGTGGAGACACATGGTAATTTGAAACTTTTTTCTTCTCCGAATTTTATTCAATACACCTAAACAATTGTGCAATTGTATAGTGGTAAAATAAAAATGTGCTTTATTTTGTGTCGAATTCTTGGTTAGTATAGACAAAACGACGACAAAATCAATTTTTATTTTATATTTATTTTGTCGTTTCTACTGTAATAATATATATAGTGAAAATAAGGTTAATAGATAGATATTTTTTATACCTGGCCCCCAGTGTTTTAATTCGAGGTGCGTCACTTTTTTTTTTGAATAAATGATTTGCGGTTTGCTATAAAAAGCAGTTATAAAAGTGTACATTTTATGTTTGAATTGATATATTCCCAAAATAAAAACGTTTTTATACATTAGTCGTAATTGTTGAGAGAAATATTGTACTCTGAATTTAGATTGGCAATTAAAATTCTTAAGGATACACGCTACGCAGTTTTTTCGGATTTTTTTTAAGGGTAAACTGTCTTATGATTGGCATTCAAGTATTTAAAATATTTACGCACTATAAATATAATAAAAACAATTGCGTATTGTGAATGAAAACAAATTTAATTTAAAAATAAAATTTTAAGTTCTTTGTTGTTGAATTTAGTATTCGTCACGCACAATGGGTCCGTTTGGACCTAAAAAATATTGTTTTTCCTCCAAAAAAAATATGGAAAACCACGTCCATAAGCATCAACAAAATAAAACCTCGGTTAAAAAGGAAAAACTAATTTAACCGCGGTTAAATGTTTATTTGCATTTGTGATTCCGATTCCTAAACATGAAATGAGTAAAGCGGTTATGATTAAGGCTGAGTTATTTTACGGAGCAGGAAAAAGAAATGCTGATCGAACTTGCAAATTTACTTCGATACAAGTCGGTTATTGAATCAAAAACGACGAATTCTAAAACAAATGCTGACAAGGAACAGACCTGGCAACTAATTGCAGATGATTTTAATGCTTCTGGAGTCAACATTTGCAAACGGGAAGCATATGAAAATGAAATGTGAAGATTTAGTAGAGGCTAGGAGAGAAACTTTGAAAATTGGCGAGGTAAACTTTCGTTTACAGGCTATGACAGCAATTATGCAAACGCAATTAAATCCTCTTCGAAATCCCAATAATTCCAGCTCCAGTATGTACGATGGGGTAAGGATTGACTTAAATCGCGAGCAATCGATTGCTCCAATCACATTCGGGAAATCAGCAATCTGATAAAATCCCCGTGTTGTATCTCAACATACGGCATTATTCGCAGGTAATTTCAGATATCGGGGACACAGAGCAGCAATAGCTTTTCCAACTCTATGCACATGCCTTCCAACAGTGGTTTGATGGACCCACAACAAATTGAAAAGTCCCTGATGCATAAAATCGGAGTGTTATTAAAATTTGATCAATGACCAGAACTGGGTTGTTGCGGTTTGATTCAAATTTTAGCGCTGGGGATAAAATCCGTTCTAAAATTGTCACCGTGCTTTTCTTCAATCCTTATAGCTGCACGAACTCTTCCTCATCGTAATACAACATGGCATGAATGCGAACCTGGGACTTCATGACTCGAGGAATCTTCCTGCAGTTGGACAACCAAATAAGAATATTTTCAAAATCTTCCACTGTCTCTTGATGAAACTGAATTGTCGGAATCAGATTCTGAGTCCGAAGACTCAAATTCAAGTTGAATTTCATCAAACTCCATTTCAAATGTCACAATTTTAATAAGTCGACTAAAAGAAAAGTTGGTGCTTACCGAAAAACCTAAACTAAAGGTTTATTTTGTTGATGCTTATGGACGTAGAGAAGCCATTGTGAGTAATCAAATTTATCGAGTGCGTTCTGAGCAAACTTGAGATAAAAAAAGTAAGCAAAAAATAAGAAAATTTTATTTAATATTCAAGGAAGTCATTTTCAACTTCTATTTTAATTTATCATTGGCACTGTGTGCATTGCAAAATGCACTCTCTACTATTATAAACTTTAAATTTAGACACGATTACGATTTATATATTGTGTTTATG
The DNA here is from genome assembly GCA_001014845.1 of Mochlonyx cinctipes. NCBI lineage: Eukaryota > Metazoa > Arthropoda > Insecta > Diptera > Chaoboridae > Mochlonyx > Mochlonyx cinctipes. Next base: position 10,114 of record JXPH01033989.1, on the reverse strand, counting down.
ATTAATTTTATATACGAATAATAACATGAAAAATGCCGGTATGTTTTTCTTTATTTTCCTATTTTATTTTAGCAAGATTAAATTTTGTGAAATCATGTAAAAGAAGCATTAATCTTTGCATGTAGATTTGTTGTGTAAATAGGTAGTAAAGGAAATCTTTTTTTATTCATTCGTATATAGCGAAATTATAGCGAAAGCTAAATAAATTTTCACATAATCTACTCTTTTGACCTATTATATTCATTTTGCAATCTGTAATTACGCAATTATATAGCTTTGTATCAATGTGCAGCCAAATCTTGATATGTAATCTAGTCGTAAATTGAACGAAAAAATTATAGGTCTGAGTGAACCGCATAAAAGAAAAATTAAACATTCATTTCGTCACCATAATCAAGGGCCATAAAAGGCAACGGTGCATGTAGAGGTGTTTTAGCCGACGAATATTTATGGCCCTGTACAAATAAAATCATTAAACAATGCACCTTATTGCCAATAATCGCGAGATAATATCTCGTAATTTGTTCTCGCCATAAAAAAAATCTTCATCAGATATCCAACAACCATATTTTATAATATAGAAAAGTTATTAAAAATGAAGTATATTTTTCTTGCGATTCAATCTTTACAAACTTCAATCCAAAATCAATATTCATTTCTGTATTTCTAAAAAGGAAATGAAATTCTCGGTTTTATTATATGGAAGCTGACAAACATGGAAAGTGACATCAAAGATCAAGTTTGAAGAAAAACGACAAGCAATTTATAAGCCATAATTTTTTTTCGTTTCACGATAATCTCGGAATTTACGAGCCACCCCCAACAAGTTTTACCTTTAAGAGAATATTTTTTTGAGCCCGATTGATTACGGATTAGGATGTGCTGCTGGCTCCGGAAGGTCTTCAGAACCGTTTTTTCAGGCTTTTCAAAATAAAAATAACAAAAAGCATCCCTTGAAAAATTAATTGACAAAATATGGCCAATATATGGTCTAAAATATCCCAAATTTTTGTATGGAAATTTTCGGAAATATGGCTGAATTTCAAAGTCGTTCAGCCATATTTTACCCATAGACTATGGTAAAACTTTGACAAAAATATGGCCTAGAGACCGAGACTCGAACACAAGATCTCTCACATGCATAACATGCGCGCTAACCATTGTGCTACAANTCGTTCAGCCATATTTTACCCATAGACTATGGTAAAACTTTGACAAAAATATGGCCTAGAGACCGAGACTCGAACACAAGATCTCTCACATGCATAACATGCGCGCTAACCATTGTGCTACAAACGCTTGTGACTATCTCCCGTCAATACGTGAACACATTTAAATTTAGGTGTGTATTCGCCCTTTTTTGTTTCCGTGTGGGATTTTTCTGCGACAAGACAGTTTTTTTTAAATGATCGTGACGATTTCAATTCTGCCACCTCTTTCATGAGGGTAGGGTGAAAACACTAGTTTTGGACAGGAAGCCAGTTTCCGACACTTTGGCACTAAAATTACAATATTTCTAAAACAAAATAGAATTTTCATACCCTAAGCCATAGAAATGTCAACATTCTAATTCTTTTAGCAATGTCATGATTAATTAAGAATTTAAAATTGTTATCGCAGTTGAAAAAATTAATGTTTTGCAGGTGTTCGAGTCTCGGTCTTGGCCATATGTTAGTCAGTTTTTGTCAAAGTTTTGCCATAGTCTATGGGTAAAATATGGCTGAACAACTTTGAAACTAAGCCATATTTCCGAAAATTTCCATACAAAAATTAAGGATATTTTAATTGGCCATATTTTAAGCCATATTTTGGTAATTAATTTTTGAAGGGATATTAATTTTTAGCAAAAATCGTGGAGTTAAAGCATTTGAGATCAATTTTAAATATCTGTCGAAGTCTAGAACAGTTGTCCAAAAGTAGCACTTTTCGGAGGTTTGACAAAAAGGCAAAATTTCCAAACTTTTTAATTCTCGTCTCGTCCTAAAACATAATTTTGTGTGGACAAAGGAAAGATTAAGAAATTTTTTAAAAAATATTTGCAAGAATAAAATATACCTATTCGAGAAAAATGTGAAAAAAAATCGTTCAAGTGTCCGTCACTAGTATTTTTACCCTACAATGTATATTCACTGAAAATTTTAGCCAATCGGTCAAATGGTTCTATACAAGGCTGGCAATATGCAAACCCCTTTAAATCTGAATGGGCCCTTATTTTTACCTTTGTCTGATGTTTTAAACTGAAGATGACAGTTGACAATTTAAATCATCGAACTGAGCTAAAAATTTGCACATAAGATTTTTAAATGGTCAATTGAAAATTTTGAGCCCAATTGATCAAAAGCGACTATGGGCTCTGGTACAAAAGTATCTGAATCTATCAGTTTGTAAGCTGGTCCATGGTCCGATTCCGATTTTTTAAATTGACCCCGAGACAAATTGAAATCGAAGACACCGTAAAAATTATCAAAAACTAACATCATCTGATTTATCGGTTCATTTAATCCATTTTTTGTTCTGTGGAAATTTAGACAAAATGACCGGACCGGATAGGTGTATTTATGTTAAACACACTGAGTAAATTAGGGGCATCGGTTCTTCCAGTTAATAAGTTCCCAACAAAAATAGCCTGTGATAAAGTTCTTCTGCCGTAAGGAGTGTTGAGATTCAACAACTTACATCTATCACTATAAAGAGGAAGCTTAAAACGATCACGCCATGGCAGATTATGAAGAGCGAACCGGATGAATTTTCTCAATACGAATGATGTCAACTTGGTAGTACGGACTCCAAACACATGAGCTGAACTCTAGATGACTTCTCACCAATGGACAGTACAGTGATTTCGAACAGTAGGAATCTGTAAGATCTCTTGTTTTCGAATGATGAAACCAAGCATCTTATATGCTTTGTAGATGGACATAGAAATATGACGTTGAAAAGTTAACTTAGCATCGAAGAAAATTCCTAAATCTTTGGCAATTTCTGCTCTATTTAAGACTAAACCAGTTAAAGTGTACTTGAATAACATGCGATTGTATTTACGATAAAATTAAATAATAAAACAATTATTAATGTTCAAGTAAAGACGGGTTTTGCAACACCAACTAAAAAAAATATCTAAATCAATTTGGATAAGCAAAGCATCTGTGAGAGATTTTATTGCGATGAACATATAAAGATCATCAGCAAACTTAAGTTTTATATATTGTCAACATCGAAATAGCAAGGGTAACTTCCTTGAGATACTCCTGATAAACATGAGAATGGTGTCTAGAAAACTCCCCCAACCTTCAAAGAATACCAGGACGACAAGTTTTATGCAAGCAAGGAATTATTTCTGAAATACTGTACTGTTTTGAATTCTTCAACGACTGCTCAAGGCTGTCATGTCATTCAATTAAAAACTAGTGTAATTTCGCGATATCTTCTTCATACCCTCTGTACGTCGCTTTTCCCTTTACAATTAATGCTTATACTAAATAGGTAAAATCTGAATTAGCAATGAGACACTTCAGTGACTTTTGAGTTTATCGTAGTTTTACATTTTTTGGCTACACAGACTGCGTGGAACCGTTACAAAGAAAATAAACAATACAATAAACAACATACATGAAAATATGTCAAAATATGACATGTAATTAGGATTGACACATATTTAGAAATGTATTTTGAGAGGGTGGGTATATTATTACTCTTGTTGCTTTTTTAACTTCCCAATAATTTTATTATCAATTGGAAAATACCTACCTCTATGTATAGGAACTGCATAATCATTGTTAATGCCAAGTTTTACTTGAAAAGGGGGAGCTTCAGCTTCTGTTTTTTTATTATTTCCTATTCTTGTGTCGAGAATGAAATGTAGAAAAATATTTTATATATTTTTCTTCCAAATTGGAACTAAAAATGCCATGAATACAAGAAATAATAAAACGTAAAGACTTTGTTCTATTTTTGGTCTAAAACTATTTGTAGAACACTTCGTTTTTAGATCTGAATTTCTTTGTATTTTATTTGTTTCACTTTTATTTTTAGATGCAATTATATGCTTACTCTACATGCATAATTCTTTCATTTGCAACGACATCTGTGGAATATTTTTTAGAAAGTGAAAGAAGCGACAAAAAAGCTTAATTATAATTACCTTTTTTGTAACACTACTATCACTACCTGTATAGTTGTATAGACTAAAAGAAGTTGTCACATCACATTATTAATTTAGTGTATCGATGTCTTCACATTAATAAAACATGTAAATTGATAATTGGAATTGCTTCATTCTTTAAATCCGCTGGGTAAATTAATGTTGATAAAGATTCGTTTTATGGCGCTAAAATTAATTTTAACCATAACTATTGTTCGAAATTAGTTTTAAATGGTTAAAGGTCGATTATCGCGAGCATTTAATGGTAAATTTAATCGAAATCTTTAGCTCTAGAACATACCGTATAGCCGTCTTACGACGCACCCCTATTGCACGCGTATTACACACGTGTTACCCGGCTAAAACGCGTATTTCTCGCGTATTATAGATGTATTATGCATATTACATATGTATTGCGGTAATACCTCCGTTCGGTTGAAGTACGTTTGCACAAAAAATCGTTCGGTCGAAGCCTATTCGGTCGAAAAGTTGTTCAGTCGAAACCCGTTCGGTTGAAAAGTCGTTCGGTCGAAACCCGTCTGAAAGAATTTATTAGAAAGAAGGAAAAGTTCTTCAAATTTGTTAGAAATGGTTAGCAAAATGGTAAAATTCTCGAGGAATCATATAAATCCGACCCGACCATGTCATTCGACCGATTGACCGTTTGATAGGATTGTATAGAAAAAAGGGACTTCTTGGGAAACTATTCAAAATTGTTAGAAATTGTTAGAAAAAAGGGAAGTTTCTTGGAGAATTATTTAAATCTGACCGATCTACCATGACATTCGACCGAACGACCGGCCTCCGGACCATGGCATTCGACCGATCAACCGTTTGATAGGATTTTATATAAAAAAGGGAAACTTCTTGGGAAATTATTCAAATTTGTTAGAAATACTTGGAAAAAAGGGAATTTTCTTGGACAATTATTTAAATCCGACCGACATGGTATTCGACCGATCGACCATGACATTCGACCCGCTGCCACCCGTATTACGGTTATTGCAATACGCTGCCAAATTCTTAGTTAACTTTCTTCCCCTCGGATTTTTTACAAAATGCCTTTTTTGTACATAGAACAGAAGACAACATGTTATCAAATTGCCTTGACATATTTTAATTTGGGGGCGTTGATATTTATGTACATATCGTTATTAATCTCATTGAATATTAATTAAATTGATTTTTTACGCTGCACTTTTTTATTATATTATTTATTTTTATCATGAACAACAAACTTGTTGCAATTGCAGGCAAGCAAACAAGCGTCGAAGAGAAATTTCTAACAACAATATACTTACCTGACTAATATAAAATAATTTTCTATTTTTTTCTTTTGTTGCTTTTATTAGATTAAATATTTATTTAGTTTTTTCATTTATTTATCTTTCTTCCCATCTATAATGGATTACTTGTAAATCATATTACAATCTTTATATTGAATCTTGTTATGTCCACATTTTTTATGCTGCAAATTATGAACTTATCTGATTGTTGTTTGATAGTTTCGTTGCCTCTACATCGGTATCATTAATTAAAAATTCATATTTTAACGATAATTAATCAGTAAGCTAACAAGTTGATTTCGGAACTTATCAATATTTTCTTAATTGCATCAATAAAATATACTTCCAACAACTAATAAATTATTTTCTTTTCCTTTATTTTCAGGTAAGCACACAACCTAAAACATGAAAATTGTTTTTCATTAATAAAGATAGAGATTTGTGTAGAGAATGAAATGAACATGACTAATTGTGGTAAGATATAATGCTAGTAATTTTACTTTTTTAATTAATATTTTCAATAAGACTGTCGTTACATATAAACGTGTTTGTGGATAGCAAGATAAATCTTTCTGAAGGTGTTGTTTACGTCGTATAAGACAAACCCTCTTCTCGTTATGTATCTAGTGTAGAGAAGCACATACATAATTTAATGCAATGTTCATTATATTCTGCGCAGACAGAATAAACTATTTTTTGTGTCTCCAGAGTACATAAAACAAATACAATAAGAAAAAAAAAGAAAATTTTATGGATTCAGAATAATGTATAATGTTAATGTAATAACACTACAATGTTGCGGAATCAATATCATCTCATTTTCTATTTAGAGTTTAACAAAAGGAATTTTGAGACATTCTCTAAATCACTAATTGGTATTGTTTCGAAGAACCCACAGTTATGCAACGTTTAATTTTTCAATAATGTAGGATAAAAGTACTAGTGACCGACACTTTAACGGTTATTTTCGCATTTTTCCGAATATCTTTTTTTCTTGTAATAGTTAAAATGCTCAACCACTCTGCCAAATAAAATCCTGTTTTAGAATGAAAATTAAAATTTTTTAGAAATATTTTCCCGAACTCTCAAAAAGTTCTAGTTTCTGATACCTGTTTTAGATACCGACAGATAAGTATTTAAAATTGATTTCAAACGCTTTAATTTCAAAAATTCTAAAAATTAATATATTTCAATGAAAATTGAATCGATTTTCTAAAAAACATAATTTAAAAAGAGATAAAACTAACCGGTTTACCCATTAACCATTAGTTTTTAAATGTTGACTGCCCTTGTAGCTTGATCGGTAGAGCGTCTGCCTATCAACCAGAAGAGTACAGGTTTAAGTCCGACCTGTGGCGATTGAATTAACTTGCGTTTTTTCATCGTTGTCGAGAAGGTAGATTGCTTTGTGTGCACTATTATTAATGAATAATTGGGTAAACAAGGTGATTGCCGACATGTATCGTCAGAGCCATGCTACCAAAAATATAGTTGCTGCAAAAACTTAAGCATTGGATAGAAGGCGTACCAATGGCGTTCATGTCGAAGAGAATAGTCAGTTTCCTTGCAGCAAAAAGTGAACACGACTTGATGGGCTCAAAAAACTGGTATGTAACTCATTAGCAACCATTAAAGTTCTCTGAAGTATGAGGACTCGCCTGGTCCCACTATTATTTATTATTATTCATATTTTTAAATGCGATAACAATTTTAAATTTCTTAATGGCATTACAAAAAGAACATTCTCAGAGCCGGTTCACATAGATTTTTTTTCTATTATTGACTGGCATTACTTGGAGGGGCATTATTGACTGTAGCATTTGAAAGCAAACCTGTATAAACACTGCTGAGTGTGCTGGAGTACCGGAGCTTTGTTTCTCCAATCAATAATGCCCCTCAAATTAATGCTCGTCAATTTATGCCTGTCAATAATGAAAGAAAAACTATGTAAATCGGCTCTCGGACATTTCTATGGCTTAAGAGTATGAAAATTCCATTTCGGTTTTTTAGAAATATTGTAACTTTAGTGCCAAAGTGTCGGAAACTGGTTACATTTTGGTCACTAGTGTTTTAATCCTACATTTTGGTCAACAATTTCGATTCATTTCAAACCGTAACCGGTATATATACAAACCAGAAAAGATAAACAGCGTTCCAATAGGAAACTACCCGCTAACGGAATATAAAAATTCAAAAGTATGCGGGTATTTCACTAACAGCACGCTGTTGGTTTTTCGACGTTCTATTATGTCTCTTTTTTTTAATTCATGTGGGACCCATTTACTAACTTTTGAAACCATTCCTATTGTTTGTAAACATTTTGCAATAGTCGATCGATCAGCATTTGATAACAATCTTCAACCAATAAAGTTTCCAATTCACCCTCTTCAAATTTTTTAAGGTGGTTTTCCGTGCTCTTTATCCTTATTGCCAAAATCATCATTTTTAAATTGTCGAAACCATTCTTTGCAAGTTTTTATCGATGGAGCATGCTCAATTGCTCACCGCAAATTTCCACTATTAAAAAATAAGAATTCCGCACAATTTTTGATACAATCTAAATGATTGCAAATAACAACCCTGGTTGGTTGGGACAAACAAGATTTTATTAGTTGTGACAACCAAGATCTTGATTTTCCCAGACAACATCTTGTTTGTTTCAACCGGCTCGGATCTTGTTTAGCTTATTTGTCACAACCAAGATCTTGTTCTACCTAATTTAAGAAAATTCTGTCAAAAACAAAATCTTGGCTCTCACAAATAAGATCTTATTTCTGACATACAACATCTTGTTTGTCGGAAATTCAGGGTGAAAAAGAATCTTGTTAGGGAGAATCAAGATCTTATTTCGACTAATAAGTACAATAGGTACATACTAAATATGAAGTAAATATTATCTTGCAAACAAACTACCGTAGTCGTAGTTTGATAGATTGGTTGAGGCAAACAAAATCTAGTTCGGAAACTTGTTTGGGACTTAAATATTTTTCTTAATTTTATTTTGTCAAAATAGTATCTAACAAAATAGTATCTAACAAGATGTAAAACAAGGTACCTTGTTTCAACAAAACATCAATCAAGATCTTGTTTGCAACAAGCAAGGAAACTTCTTGCCTTTAAATTTATTTTTTCATATTCATCTTGTTTTTGACAAGCAATATCTTGTGTGTACTAAACAAAATGTATTTCAGCTTGTTTATGTCAAACAAGATTTTGTTTGGCTTATTTCTCCCAACCAAGGTCAAACAAGATCTTGTTTTATTGTTTTGAGTTTTTTTTTCTCTGAGCGTTGCCGAAATTCATAAATTTAAAAAAAAAATCAGCAATAGGCAGCAAACGCAGTTATGCGAAACGAACTGTTGTTACAAGTTAATACTTAAATTAAACCTCTACTCAAATTTCTATTAAATCTAAACAATAAATAGCATTAAAATGTAATATAATTTTCGACTCCTATTGTCTATAAAAATAAAACTATACACAGTTCAATTACCCAAAGTCACCAAAACAGCAAAAAGTTTGCAATTTTTATTTTAATACGCTTCGGCACGTTTACGAATAATAAATATGTATAATAAAATATTGAATTAAAGATAAGAGAGTATATATTTAAATAGATAAAAGACATGGTAATTAGACATGTATGAGTAATTTATGTAAATATACATTTTTTCTAAATGACTAAAAAGAGACTCCACAAATAGTAAAGTAAATAAAGTAACTGATAAAAATAGATTACGAATAGTATAGGTATGTTTTATGTTTTTATTTTGCTTTCGACAATACTTATGCTCGGTGCACGATAAAAATCAGTGATATTTTTACTATGTTTGTTTAGGTTTTTTTTCTTTCTCTTATCATATAGATAGAAAATAAAAACTTGTGTACTGGTGAATGCTCTCTTTAAGAAACTTTCAATTAACCCAAAAAAAATATTTATTTAAAGATTGTTTTGCCTTCTACAATTTAAAAAACTCTTATTAGCTACACGGGAAAAAAAGTATGAAACCGTGAAAAAATTACGATTGCACGAATTTTCACGTTAATAACGGTTCCGTAAATTTCTATTCACGATTCACGATTAGTATAACCGTGAAAAAATTTATACGGTATCGTAAATTTAAATTTACGATACTGTGGGTAATTTTGTATATTTCTCAAAATTTCATTTTTGAAAAATCATCAAAAATTAGTCATTGAACATAGAATTTAAGTCAAGGTAAATTTGGGAGGTTGAAAATAGTTCTAATGCGAATATCGTCCTAAATTTTGAAATTCGGACTACACGAATGGGTACAATTGGTATTTGAAAAATTTATGTCAAATGCTGGTAATTCCGTCCATTTTTTCGACGATCTATTTCCGTCCATGCATCTAATTCCGTCCATCGATTTTTTAAACGGTTGTAGACCCCAATTCTTGGAAAATTTGCATGGATATCGATGGAACGAGACTTATTGATTTGAGCCCAATCGGACAAAGGCTTCTGTGGGCTCCCATACAAATCCGACGAGTGTAAGTTTGTAGTAAATCGTTGAGACGCGATAACTCAAAAACGTGAATTCTGATTGAGCTGAAATTTTGGTGGAAGAAGTTTTTTAATAGTGCAATGTAATGTATTAATTTTGAGCTCTATAGGACAAAGGCTTAAGTGGACTCCAATACAAAAGTTTGAAATTTTATCGAT
>JXPH01033878.1:662-10785 GCA_001014845.1 Mochlonyx cinctipes | reverse complement strand
CTGGGACGTTGAAACGTGCGGCTCCAAATCAATCCGAAGATATTACGTTGATCTGCGCTTTGCGAGATTCAAATCTTCCTAAGTTTCTTGCTGATGACGCTCTACTATTCAACGGGATTTTAGGGGATCTGTTTCCTGGGGTCGAGCTACCAGAAGCAGATTATGGAGACCTTCAATCTGCAATTGAATTTTGTATGGAGAAAAGAAATCTTCAAAAAGTTCCAGCTCTTGTTTTGAAGATAATTCAATTATACGAAACAATGGCCGTAAGATGGGGTGTCATGCTGGTAGGTCCCACAGGAAGTGGAAAGACTAGTGTTTTGCATACGTTAGCGGACGCTTTTACAAAACTTTACAATGATAAAGTAGAACACCCACTTTACCGTCCAGTTCGTCTTCAAACGTTAAATCCAAAATCCGTTAGCATGGACGAACTTTATGGAGCGGTAAATTTGGCAACTTTAGAGTGGAAAGATGGACTTTTAGGTCTTGCTGTTCGTGCTGCTGTTATTGTGACAGGTAAATATATCTTCGTTTAAGTAAATACTTATTTCAATAACATTTTTAACAGACGAAGTACACCAATGGGTGGTTTGCGATGGTCCAGTCGACGCTGTCTGGATAGAAAATTTGAATACGGTTTTAGATGACAACAAAATGCTTTGCCTCGCAAACTCTGAGAGAATAAAACTAACGCAATGGGTCCACATGGTTTTTGAGGTTCAGGATTTGTCACAAGCATCTCCAGCTACAGTGTCGAGATGTGGCATGGTGTATATTGATCCCTTACAATTGGGATGGTCACCTATAATAACATCATGGTTGAACACGATAAAAGATCAAACGTTAGATGCGGATCTGAAGGAACACATTTCAATTTTGTTCCAGAAATATATGGACGTCATGTTGAAGTTTTGTCGCAGAAACTGTAGCTATACAATTCACCAAGTTGAAATTAGTAAAATCAAAATGATGACCACATTGCTGCAGACTTTAATCCAAGATTCACCAAACATGCACCTGATGGAGAGGGAGGAAGCAAAGAATTACGTCTTCAAGATATTTGTTTGGAGCTTGTTGTGGGGAATAGGGGGGAACTTTTTGGACAGTTCTAAAGTTGCTTTGGAAGAATATTTGCGAATGGTTTTTGATGAAAAGGAAAGCGATCTGTAAGCACTTATTATTTTAAAAATAAACTTATTTTTTTATTGCTTCCATTTTCAGACTACCACCAGAAAGCTTATGGGACGTTAGAATCAACGCAAAAGCGAAGAACTGGGAAAATTGGAGCACGATATTTCAAAAGTTTGAATACAATCCAAAAATACCATACTTCGATCTCCTGGTCCCCACATCGGACACAACAAAATACGGTTACGTTGCAGAGCTATTGTTCAATAGTAACTATCCGGTAATGTTTACCGGAGACACTGGGGTCGGAAAATCCGTTTTGGCCAAATCTGTCCTAAATAAATTGATGGAATCAAACGTAATTCCGATCTTCATAAATTTCTCGGCGCAGACGAGTAGTATTGGAACGCAAGAGATTATGGAGTCGAGATTAGAAAGGCGTAAAAAGACACTTTTGGGAGCACCTTTAGGAAAAAAGATAATCGTTTTTGTGGACGATGTAAACATGCCAAAACTAGACACGTACGGAAGCCAACCTCCGATTGAGCTTTTAAGACAGTTTGTTGATTTTAAAGGGATTTATGATCGTGAAAAGATGTTTTGGAAAAACGTTGTCGACGTAACTTTGGGCACAGCATGTGCCCCTCCAGGGGGAGGAAGAAATGCTCTGACACCACGTTTTGTACGCCATTTTGCATTACTCTCGCTCCCAACACCAAGTGAAGATACGTTAAAAACTATTTTTAAAGCAATTTTAACTGGATTCTTCTACGATTTTGCAATGTCGATTCGACCTCTCGCCAATCAAATTGTGGACGCTTCCGTCAAAATCTATGAACGAATCTCTAAAGAACTTCTCCCAACACCCGCAAAATCACACTACGTTTTTAATTTACGAGATCTTTCGAAATGTATTCAAGGAATTCTACAGGCTGACGCTTCAAGCTACGTAACTCCTACACAGGTTCTGCGCCTTTTTCACCACGAATCCATGCGCGTGTTCCACGACCGTCTCATAAACGAGGCGGATAAAATCTATTTTAAATCTTTAATGAAAGATGTTTGTTTAGAATACTTTGGATCGGCGATTGTTAATGACACAGAGACACCACTGTTTGGTGACTTTATGGTCTTTGGACAGGTTCGTGAGAACCGGCTTTACGAGGAAATTAAAGATTTGTCTAAATTGAAAAGTATTTTACTGGACTATCTAGAAGACTTCAACGCAGTTACTGGAAAAGAGATGAAATTAATTTTGTTCCAAGACGCTATGGAGCATGTAACGAGATTGGCGAGATTGTTGAGATCGGAAAGAGGAAACGGACTGCTGGTTGGAGTTTCGGGAATGGGAAAACAGAGTCTGGCAAAACTTGCTTCCCACATAAACGGGTACCAATGTAATCAAATTGAACTAACTAGAGGTTACGATGAAGTTTCTTTCCATGAGGACTTGCGAAAACTGTATTTCAACGCTGGAGTCAACAATAATCCAACAGTTTTTCTCATCACGGACACTCAAATCATCAAAGAGTCTTTCTTGGAAGATATCAACAACATTTTAAACTCTGGAGAGGTTCCAAATCTGTTCGAAGCAGACGAGTACGAAAAGGTTATTTTGAGCGCTAGACAAGCTTGCGTGGAAAACAACTATAAAGATCAGTCGAGGGAAGGAATTTTTGAATTTTTTATCAAAAGAGTTCGCGCTAATTTGCACGTTATAATTTGCATGAGTCCCGTTGGTGACGCTTTTAGGCATAGATGCCGCATGTTTCCTTCTTTAGTCAATTGTTGCACAATTGATTGGTTCGTAAAATGGCCCCAAGATGCTTTGTACTCTGTCGCACTAGGTTCGTTAAAAGAAATAGCTGAGGATGAGGAAGAGTGCGAGAATTTATCAAAAGTTTGCGTTATGATGCACGAAAGTGTCGAGAGAGCTTCTGAGAAATTCTATCTAGAAATGAGACGTCACTACTACACGACACCAAGTAGCTATCTTGAACTTTTGAAGCAATACAGAACCCTGTTGAAAAGTAGGATCGACAATATTTTGTCGAAAAGAGACAGAATTCAAAATGGGCTTACGAAAATTTTGGAAACAAACGAAGTTGTTGGTGCAATGGGTGAGGAACTGGCAAAATTTATCCCAATATTGGAAGAAAAATCTAAAAACATGAAGGATCTCCTATCCAGATTAGACAAGGATAATACAATGGCTGAAAATGCAAAGAAAAGTGTTTCAAAAGATGAAGCAGATGCTAAAATAAAAGCTGCTGAAACACAGGAGATTGCTGATGATGCCGCAAAAGATTTGGAAATTGCTATGCCGACTCTAAGAGCGGCTCAAGACGCCCTAAAAGCTTTGAACAAAAATGACATTAATGAGCTTCGAGTGTTTCAAAAACCACCAAAACTGGTCCAGTTTGTTATGGAAGCAGTTTTGATTCTCTTGGGTCAAAAGTAATACAAATAATTGTTAAAATATAGAAATAGTAAAAGCTTGTTCTTTCAGGTCCGATTGGAACAGCGCGAAAGTTGTAATGGCGGATACAAATTTCTTGAAAAAGCTGGAAGATTATGATAAAGAACATATTCCTGAGACTATTTTGAAGAAAATTAAAAGCTATGTCGAGAATAAGGACTTCGATCCTGCGGTAAGTTTTTTCCATATAGATATTTTCAATCTTCAATGATGATATTCAAATGTGAATAGTTATCAAAATATATTGTCTACACATTTATTATTATCGTCAAGGCCTTCAATATTGCCAAAAACAGAGATGCTTTAGGACGCTTCTGCTATCTTGAAAGGTCTTTTAATGCTCTACAATATTGTCTATTTCTCATTATTCAAGAGTTATAGAATTTTGACAGTTTTTTTCAATACTGTCCTAGTATGCATGGGAATTAAACAACAATAGGGTAACGCAACAAACATTAATATTAATAAGACCTAGTTCCCTAGAAAGACCAGGCGAGTCTTCATATTTCAGAGAACTTTCTAGTAATTAGTGGACCTACAGCTTATAGTGAATTCCAAACCACCACAACTTTAACGGTCATGCTAATAAGTTACCAGTTAATTGAGCCCATCAAGTCGTGTTCAATGTTTGCTGCAAGAAAACTGACTAACCTCTTCAACATTAACACCATTTGAACGCCTTCTATCCCATAACTTAAGTTTTTGCAGCACTTGATAACATGGCTCTGTCGATACATTTCCGAAATTACATTGTTTACCCTTTATCAATAATAGCGCACTCAAAACAATCTACGTTCTCAACAGTAACGAAAAAACGCAAGTTAATTCAAAAAATTTCTTAAAAGAAGATTGTTTTTCTTCATGTGTGTGAATTAGTGATGTGCGCGTATCGATATTATCGATATTTTTATATATAATTCCAACAACAACAAAAAAAAATATCTAAGATACATTTCGATATTTATCGATACGCGCACGTCACTAGTGTGAATAAACGTTTAGGCAATTTTATTTTAGCTATTTCTGATTATGGTTCTATCTGTTCTTGAAGATAAATCTTCGATAGTTATCAGCATATGCCTGTGTCTTCTAACTTTGAATTCCTTGAAAATAAATCCGATAGTGCTGAATAATTTTCTGGGATATAATGCGTTTGAACATAACTCGGCAATGCTGGAAACCATATTCAACTGTAAGGCTGTTTCAGAACGACCTATTTTCTAGTAAATAAATAACTAAGATCAATCAATGTAAGAGCTTACAAGAAAATCTTCTGCCTTACTACAAATGTTTCAGTACCTGACAAAGTTAACAGCTTTTAAAAGTTAACATGAGATTATCGCCATCTTAACTCGCTAAGTGGAGTGTTAAATCTCCAACTAAGTCTTAACAATAACAACGATTGGCGAATAGGGCTCTTAGAGTTTCTTAAAGGCAAGGCATTCTCCGTCTCTGAATCACCAACAAAAGACTACTAAATTGTTCAGTAATATCATCATCTTTGTAATAGTAGTCTTACGACTACTATACTCAGCAATATTAAACAGAACCACTAAACAGGGGGCACCGATGCGTCAAATTCAATCTGGATTATTCCAAAATTCTAACGGAGCCTAGTTTAAAATTTTGGAAATTTTCCCCAAAAAATAGTTGAGATAATGAATTTGCCGCATCGATGCCAAAAACCATATTTGCCACTAAATATATTTCTATCGTTTTTCAGATTATCGAAAAAGTCTCCAAAGTAGCAAAATCAATGTGCATGTGGGTAATTGCTATCGAGAAATATTCAAAAATCTACAAGATTGTAGAACCAAAAGTGAAAAAGCAACAAGCCGCTGAAGCAGAACTGAAAGAAGTAATGTTAATTTTAAAGGCTAAACAGAACGAACTAGTTGAGATTGAAGCTAAAATCGCAAATCTCGTGTCAAATTTGGAGGAGAAGCAGCGCGAATTTAAACAGTTACAAGACCAGAATGATTTAACGGCGGCAAGATTGAATCGTGCAGGAAGATTAACGTCCGCCCTTGCTGATGAGGAAGTCAGGTGGAAAGAAACAATAAACGTACTGTCTGCTGAACTGGATGCTGTTCCTGGAGACGTTTTAGTCGCTTCAGCATACGTTGCGTATTTGGGCGCGTTTCCAATCCACTATCGACAAGAGCTATCAAATGTTTGGGTGGAAGAATGCAAAAAATTACAAATTCCAAGCAGTATCGAGTTTGTACTTGTGAAAATATTGGGAGACCCTTTCCAAATTCGGCTTTGGAACATGAACGGACTCCCAAGAGACGACATTTCGATTGAAAATGGAATCATTGTAACACAAGCTGGAAGATGGCCGTTAATGATTGATCCTCAGGAGCAGGCGAATCGATGGATCAGAAACTTGGAGAAGGATAATAATTTGAAGATTACGAAATTGAATGATCCAAATTTGATGAGACATTTGGAAATATGGTTTGTTGACGTTCTCATTTATATAAATCGAATTAAATTAGTCTTTTTCAGTATTCGTCAAGGATACCCAATGTTACTCGAAGAACTTGAAGAGACTTTGGATCCAGCTTTAGGTCCTGTTTTAGGAAGAATGACGTTTTTGGTAAATGGGCGCCCAATGATTAGACTAGGAGATTCTGACGTAGATTACGACCAAAACTTCCGATTGTACATGACGACGAAACTATCGAATCCACATTATTTACCGGAGATTTGTATTCAAGTGACATTGGTCAACTTTTTGGTATCGAAAATTGGATTGGAGGATCAGTTGTTGGCGTGAGTATTCTTTAACAAGTTTGAGAGATCTATCAAGAGCTTTTTAATATCTATTATCGTAAGCATCTGTCAAAGAGCACTGCAGATATGACTATTAAAGCTTTTCATTATTTTTGTGGCCCTTACTTACAATAGAAGATAGCTTGAAACTACTAACACTATACTACGGTATCTGCTAGTGCCTACCCAGAGACTAGGACTTACAACTTTCAACCAAGAAGTTTATAAACTACCCCTGTATATTTTAAAACTCATCGCAAACTACCAGTTTAGCTAAACATTAGTTCAATTTAGATACATACAGCCCAGTAGAAATAGAAACTATTTCATATAACAAATAACTACGGGAAATCCAACTTTTACCTCCAGAGAACTAAAAACATGCATGTTTTAATCAGACCCCAGCTTGAACTACCTGACTTCTAATAACATCATAGATATTGGAACAATAGGAGTTATATAAACCAAAGCTTCAATTTCAAAAATACTTTTTAATTTTAATTTTTTTGTAGAGACATTGTCAAAATCGAACTCCCTGAAATGGAGAAGCAGCGTGGGGATCTCATTGTTCGAATAAATGCCGACAAACAACAGCTCTTGATGCTTGAAGATAAGGTGTTGAAACTGCTTTACAGTTCTCAAGGCAACATTCTGGATGACGAAGAGCTTGTCGAAACCTTGAATGAATCTAAAGAAACGTCGACGATCATTGCAGCCAGATTAATTGAAACAGAAAAGACGGAGACGGTTATTGCTGCAACGCGGGAAAAATATCGCTCATTGGCGACGAGAGGAGCAACGCTCTATTTTGTTGTTTCCTCGTTAGCAGACATTGATCCAATGTATCAATTCAGTTTACGGTATTTTAGTCAAGTATTTTGCGCCGTCATCGAGCTTGAACATCCTAAAATGGAGCTGCAGGATCGTCTAAGAACATTGATGTACGATGTAACATACTCTGTGTACGCAAACATTTGTCGAGGTCTTTTTGAAAATCATAAGCTGATCTACAGCTTTTTGTTGGCCGTCTCAATATCTAAACACGATGGAGAATTCACAAATTTAGAATTCGACTTCTTACTACGCGGACCGATTGGAGGAGAGGAAGATGAAATTGAGAAGCCTGAATCTCTATCTAAACTATCAGATCATCAATGGAAATGTTGTTTATACCTCGAACGAGAATTTGTAAGCTTTGACGGAATTATTGCTGATTTGGATAAAGAAATCTCACTGGAAATTGGTGATTTCCAACAAAATCTATCTGTTAACCGTATCACGGATGCACCTGCAAAAGATTGGGATAGAATACTGAAACCTTTCGAGAAATTAATGCTAGTTTCTGCTTTGAAAGAGGAATATCTTGTTGTTGCCATCAGCTCCTATGTCCGTTTGACTTTAGGAAAAGATTTTACGGAACCACCGAAAAATACAACACTCCCGTTACTATTCAAAGACATGACGCCAACAACTCCCCTCGTTTTTGTCCTTTCAACAGGCTCAGATCCAATGACAGCACTAGTAAAGTTTGCGCAAGAAAAAGATTTTCTGGATAAACTCCACTCAATCTCTTTGGGGCAAGGACAAGGACCTGCCGCAGAAACACTAATGGAAAAAGGCAGGTCACAAGGACATTGGATTTTCTTACAAAACTGTCATCTGGCCACTTCTTGGATGGAGTCTATGGAGAAAATAATCAGCAATATAGCATTAGGGAATATTTCGACGCACCAAGACTACAGATTGTTCCTTTCGTCAATGCCGGCAAGAACGTTCCCCGTCAGCGTCCTTCAAAACTCTGTTAAAGTAACAAATGAACCGCCAAAAGGGTTGAGAGCGAATTTGATCAGGTCTCTGAATGACATGAATAAAGACTATTTTGAGCACCACATTTTGGGGAGGTCGTGGAAGGCGATGGTGTTTGGATTATGCATGTTCCATGGAGTGATTTTGGAGCGTAGGAAGTTTGGACCTCTTGGATGGAATATTACGTACGAGTTCAATGAAAGTGATCGTGAATGCGCTTTAAAAATGCTTGATATTTTCTGTGAGCGTGAAATTATCACTAAAATACCTTGGGATGCTCTAGAGTACATTAATGGCGAAATCACATACGGGGGGCGTGTAACTGACAATTGGGATCAAAGGTGTTTAAAGTCGATTTTAAAACTGTTTTTGTCGCCCAAAATATTAGAAAATGGTTATGAATACAGTGAGAGTGGAATTTATTATTTCCCCGAAACGAATCATTTGGAAGAATTTAAAGAATACGTTAATTTGCTACCGCTAAACGACCCGCCTGAAATATTTGGAATGCACGAAAACGCCAACATAATTTTCCACACAAAAGAAACTCAGTTTTTCATTCAAACATTACTTGAAGGACAACCGAGAGTCGGGGGAGGAGCAGGAGCTTCCAGCGATGATATTTGCTTGGACAAAATTAAAACGATTCGGAATTCAATTGCGAAAAAAGTGAACAACGATAACCCTTTCTCCGATTTGATGCAACTTGACGCTAAAAATCGCATTCCTTCTTTAACAACAGTTTTAATGCAAGAAGTTGAGCGATTTAACAGACTGATCAACGTTGTTCATTCTAGCTTGAACGAATTGGAGCGTGCTATTAAGGGATTTGTTGTAATGTCAGAAGCATTGGAAGCGATTTACAAAGCGTTTTTGAACAATCAAGTGCCTGGGATGTGGAGTAAGAAAGGTTATCTGTCGACGAAAACTCTGGGCAATTGGGTGTTTGACTTTCAACAGAGGATTGAGTATGTTCAAGCATGGTTGGATAGAGGGCTACCAGCTTCCTCATGGATTTGTGGACTATTTTTCCCGCAATCTTTCCTAACTGGAACTTTACAGACATACGCGAGGAAAAATAATGTTCCGATTGATTCGTTGAAGTTTGATTTTGTGGTTTTAGATGTGACGCTGAATCAGAAAGATATTTATGAGATGAGGCGAAGTGGGGCCGAGGTATATTTTTTGTAGTCTTACTATGATTATTTTTATTATTTATTTTTCCCACATTGTAAGCTATCAGTGAAGTAACGAATGCACCAGCCTAATATTTGCAATTGAGACGAATCTGTATATTTTATTTATATTGGGGTTGTTAGACGGCCTCGGGTTTTTACCTTAAAAGATGCATAAACTGCTAAAATATCATGCCTCGAATATAGGACACCCCTAGCACGAAAGTAGGAAAGCGTAAAAAATAATACCTCGAATATAGGCTTGGGTATACAATTTTATAATTTAATTTTTTTGGCATCAAAGAATTGCAAATTTAGAAAAGTGAAAATTAAATATTGAAAAGGGATAGTTTAAGAAGCGTTTGAGTGGTTTAGCAAGCTTGTAGCTCACTTTTCCGATTTTTAGTGAATTTTTAAATATAAAATTTCCTTAAACCTGCGAAATCTGGTATATTTACAGTATATTGATCATTATAAACATTATAGTTAATTATAGAAGCCTTTTCAAGCCCTTTTCAGAGCTTCCGACAAAATTTCACACAAGCGGTCCAACATAACCGATTCAATAATTTGACTAATAATTGGAGGTTGGTGCATGAGGTGATTTGAACTACATTTACAACGATGTCAATAACTAAAGTTATACCGGGCGTTTCAAAGAGCGTATTAGCACTACAGATAGTATTGATATTAATTGCCTCTACATTTACATCATCCGTTCTAGGACGGTACTTAGTTAGTATTTAGTACTTAA
>JXPH01033839.1:1230-11265 GCA_001014845.1 Mochlonyx cinctipes | reverse complement strand
ATTACATTATATCGTTTCTTCGCCTCTTTCATATATTAAGAAATTGAAAACATTGGAATCAATATCTGGTAATTGGAAAAATAAAGCAGAATTACCTTACTTAATAGTTTGAAGTACTTCAGACTAACTAATCAGTTGTATACTTGAATTACAAGCAAGGATCAATTCTTTCTTATAAGAAGTTAAAATAAGAATTTCAATAACTGCAAAATTAAATATACGAGTTTTTGCGTAGCCTCTGCTGAGTTGAATTGCACAAATGCATGATTATGTATGAGTAGACTGGAGAGTTATCTGAAATTAAGGACTGAAAATTTTTCATATTCATCCCTGGAATAAATTAAATTAAATATTTAACCTGGATGTACAAAATCCAGAAAATAGTTGAAAAATGTTCTGTTTTCAGTTTAAAAAACTCTGAACATATGCTTTTGTAAAATAAAGAAATATACAAAACTTTACCATTCAAGAGCCAGTTCACCTTTTTAATATTGATCACCGGACTATGAAAAATTCCCCTACGATCAATAAAAGAAGTATGATATATTATGTATGATTTTATTTCAAAACACAACGAGCCTATAGTTGGTTTAGATACACCNGATCAATAAAAGAAGTATGATATATTATGTATGATTTTATTTCAAAACACAACGAGCCTATAGTTGGTTTAGATACACCAGGGACCAGGTGAGTTCTCATATTTCAGAGAACTTTCTAGGTATTAGTGGATCTACAGCTTATAGTGGACTTTGAACCACCACAACTTTAATGGTTATACTAATGAGTTACTAGTTCATTGAGCCCGTCAAATCGTGTATTTCGACGAAAGTGACTAACCTCTAATACACACACATAAACCGCTACAATCCTATAATAGATATACAATTGTAGATGGTATTTGGTGTATGCATATTTCACGGGCTGACTATACTATGTTCAATATTCTAATTCAATTGAACACCGAAGCAGCCGCCGGGAATCCAACCTAGAAACTAGTGGATGAGAGGCTAGAATTGTAACCACTCAACCACTCGATTGTCTAATATTCGATAAACCAAACTAACCAAAATCAGTTGATTTGACGAGTGTTTTCAGTGGATCACTTGCCTGCCAAATCGACGGGTATTATATTGTAAGAATGAATTATTTGCTTCACAATGGAAGCAGCAACCTTACTAGGTCTCTGAATATACAGTTTGGATTCTGCCAAGTCACCTACATTGCTTAAGTAAAGCTTATGCTTTTCAAAAGTCTATGACCTACCTCAGGTTACCAATAGACTAGCTTTTACAGAGAAGACCATTGAAAGCCATGGATGAATCCTATCTGGCCAACGCATCCGCTAAATTATTTCCAGGTATTAATGATACCCAAAAAAGATAACATTTTCAGTGTTTCCCTGCTCACCGAAATAACTTTTGACTGCATCCTGTCCAGCGCTTTTAATGCTGCTTGATTATCCTAAAATATACGAATACACTCGTTTGTGAAATTGTTCCTGAGACAAAATTGTACACAGGCTATTATGGCATGAGCTTCGGCTTAAAAGACAGAAACGTTTTCGATGGAGGATCAAAACAATATACGTCGGAGCCAGCAATGTTTTCGCAAAGTGAACCATTATTGTAAAATATTATGCTACTTTTGATTAGTCACAGAAAGTCATCATCCAACTAAGTTTCATGTTGAAGAATAACAATCTTGAATTCCTATTCGTGAACATTTGTAGAATCCTGATGGCAGTCGGCGCAATCAACAATGGTAATGATGGTCCCATTGTGCGATTTTTTTTATCATTTTCAGAGTTATTGGCCGTTGAGCCCTACTGCGTGTTGCTTTTCAAACTAGAAAATCCAGTTTGGGCTTCCTTGCAGAGTTAGCAAAATTGAAATTGCAGCAGTTGGTGTGCTACACATAGCACCACAAATGTCCAAACAACCTAACCTCAGTTTAGTCTGAAAATTCTTTTGCTCAGCATTTTGCTACCATAGTATACAACCAGTTGATGCACGTCCGTGAACCACTTGTTCACGAATTTTCACTCTCTGGTTCGAGTATACCAACTTTCGTGAAACTGTCAAAAAGCTAGTGAAATCGACTGGCCTTTTTAGCTTATGGACGATGCCAGTACTCGTTTATATGTTAATACTTACTCCGCCACGCTGAACGTTATTTTCTGTGGCTACTTTACAAACGTAGCGAATTTAGAATTTATGTCAATCTTAAACGGAATTTTTTGGATTTCTAGAGGTCCAAACTTTAGTTTTACCAATTAGTAATATATTTAGCTATATAGCTAAAGAAATATCTACGCTAATATGTTCTCATCGTAATAACTTCTTAAAAATGTTTGAACAACTTCTGGGCTATGAAAAAAATACATATTGATATTAAATTTGATGTGCGACTGAATTTTAATTAAAAAATCTATTATTTCAAGCCCGCGGAATTATAGTTTCATAAATTCGAATGATTAAATCAAATAAATTCAAAACTTATTTAAGGTTCGTCGTTTTACATTTATATAGTCTTTTGTTCTTGTGCAGAATAAGTTGAAACTAATTCTGAATAAGTAAACAGATTTAAGTTCTTAAGTGACAGGTTATATATACTTGTAAGGTTTTTAAAAGATTTTATTTTCTTGTGTGACGATGACTGTTTAAAAGATTGTCCATCAAGACTTGTCATATCAGAACATTTCCTTTTCCCATAGTGAAAAATAGGAAATCAAATTTCTCAGGTACTAAAAAGTTAAAAATTCTCATCGAAAAAGAGGATGGAAAAAATATTTTCAATATCATATACTTTAATTTCATTATATTTTCATGACTTTTTGAATTTTCAATCATCACCACGATTAATGTTTGATTCATCATCATCTAAATGGTACGATTTTAAAGTGTATATATAAAAAAATGAAAGAGTTCAGTGGGTTCAGAAACATTATTTTAAATTGTACAATGATGTTAGTCAAAATGACTCTAATTTGATTTCATAATTACGAAAACATGATCATAAATAATGTTCTTTGACGGAGATTATCCAAAAAAATAAAACATCTTCAAGCAATTCAGATTGCATCTTTTGACAAGTTGAGAAAAAATTAAAAGAAATTTATTTAAAAAAGGAAAGTTTTATCTTTTGAAGCCTCCGAGGCAAAAATATCATTAAAATTTTTTGAAATGATGTAATTGCATCAAAAATAAGCAAAATAAGAAGAAAAAAGCTTCCATTTTAAAATCAAAACGAAATAGAAATGGAATAAATTAAATTAAAATGAAATTAAGTCGATCGGACACTTTGATATGGCTTCAAAAAAGAATTTTTCGAACAAGAACCGCATTTTGTATTCATCATATTCACTTCTAATATGGATTACTGTTCATTTGATTTAAAGAAAAAAATTAAATTAAGAAAAAAAAACAAAGTTTTTTTTCCTCCTATTTTATAAAAGGTATTCCTATAGCCTAGCCTTACACTCCATTTTCTGATGGAATGAAATGAAATGTGAAAAAATTGAAAAATAATTTATTTTCAAGCTCGAATAAGCATGTAATCTGAATTTTTATATATTTTCTATAATTTATTTGAAAGATATTATACATACCTATATGTGTACGTACATTCTCAACTCAACTCAACTCAACTAAATTCATCAGAAAAGAACCTGAAGAGAAAAAAATAAAATATTTAAAAAAATATTTATAAGAAACGATATCTGGAATTGGATTAGGCATAATAGTCGATCGAAAATAAAATAAAATTAAAAGTTTTCTCTGGCTAGATAAAATGTTGGAAGAAATACATTCTTGCGCACTTAAAATTTGGGGAGCTCGAAATATGGATACACTGAATCATAAATTTATGACAGAACAAATCTGAAAAGAGTTTCCCTCTTTCAATACACCTTATGTCCGTTCGGACCGGAAAAGTATTTTTTAAATTTTATTAGGGTCTCAAGGGTGCAAACTAGATTTTGTCGTCGTTTTTCCAGTTGAGGAGGAGAAGAAAACATACGAAAATATGGCCATTTTCCCAATTTTTGTCCCGAAGTATTTTTACCCTGACAGTGCTTTCCTGGTTAATTCTTACCAGGGATAAGTTGGGGTTGGGACACATGGCCGAACCAAAAGGTGCCAAATCCAGATGTTCGATTTTTTTTGTCGAGTGTGTACATTTGGCCGAATTATAAAAAAAATTATAACTTATTTTTAAATATAAAACTTCACCCTTTTTTCTAAGAATTTTTCAGTGATTGCGATAAAGTAAAATTAATATTACTGCACTTAAATGATTATGAATTTTAGTTAAAGAGAGTTAATTTTTGCGAAAATTAAAAAACCCCACATAATGCACTCTTTTTTCATACGACGAACGCACCCTTTTTTCTAAGATTTATTATGAGTTTTAGTTAAAGAAAGTTATATTCTGCCGATAATTAAAATAACCCGCATAATGCACACTTTTTTCTGGGAATTTATTTAGTTATTATATAGCATGGCTGTTAAAAAGGTGCATCGATTGTTTCAGCACAATTTCTAGTGAGCTGAATAATTTTATCAATATTATTCAGCCCACCGAATTTGAAAACTTCAAATAAAACCTAAGTTGGTGAACTAAAAATTTGATGCACCTTTGAACAGTCATGGTGATTAGCATATACTAAAATTATCATTATTGCACGCAATGCACCTTTTTTCTTAAATCGATTTTGAATTTTAATTGAAGAAAGTTATTTTTGCGATAGTTGAAAAACCCCACATAATGCACCCTTTTTGTATGCAATTTTTTCTAATGAGGGACTGAGAATTCTTTATCCCACTAGAAGCAGTAAAATTAGCTTGGTTAGGCGTGGTGACTGGACCGGACCGACGTCATATAGTCCACTTAGAAGTTCACATTTCTTCAAAAAAAAATCTAAGTTATAGTTCTCATTCTAAGGTCCTTAGAAATTTATTTTTCTTTAAACGTTTATAATCTTTTTTCCGATTTGCGTATTGATTAAAGCCAGAACGAGACAAAATGCGATGGCAGCAATCATTCGTGGTAGTAAATAATCAAGCCAGAGAAAAATTGGGGAGGAATAGTTCGGGGAAGAATTGTCCAACTGGGAACTGTCCTGAATCACCATGGAAAAAATTGACCCGGAGAAGAACAGTACGCCGAAGAATTGGGAGGGAAAATTTCCCTATACACTTAAAATAAAAGTTCCGAGTCTCGGCTTAAAATACCTGATATTTCAGCCGTTGAGTATTCGGTTCCTCGCTCCCAAAGCTAGTACTCTGACGATGTGCTACGGAGGCATATGATCTTTGGCTCTAAAGCGATGAACACTTTGGAAATATACACAATTACTTAATTTATTCGGGTGAATTTCACTATTCGGGATATTTGCATAAAAAGTTCTCAAGTTGTAAGCCGATACTCCGAGTATTGATTTATAATTCCCGCATATCGGCTTTTAAAATATGGAAACCGAATATTGAAAAATTTCCAAAGTCTAGCATTCGAATCTCGGGTTAAAATCCGTCCAAATAAAGTTCCCGTTTTGTTCCCGCTTTGTGGCTTGATCGGTAGAGCATCTGCCTATAAACCAGAAAGGTACGGGTTCAAATACGACCTGTGACGATTGAATTAACTTGAAAGAAGATTGCTGTGTGTGCACTATTATTACTGAATAATAGGGTAAACAAGGTAATTTCTAACATGTATCGTCAGAGCCATGCTATCAAAAATTTACTTCCGGCAAAAACTTAAGTAGGTATGGGATAGAAGGCGATCGAATGGCGTTTATGTCAAAGAGTTTAGTCAGTTTCCTTGCAGCAAAAATTGAACACGACTTGATGGGCTCAATGAACTGGCACTATAAGCTGTAGATCCACTAATACCTAGAAAGTTTTCTGAAATATGAGGACTCGCTTGGTCCCAATAGGATAATAGGCCTCATTAGAATTATTATTTTAAATGTGTAGTCTTCATTATGGAGCAAAGAGTCATCATCCGAAGTTTTCAACCACAGTTTTTCCATCAGTTACAGGTTCAAGAAAAACTAGATGTAGTGACTCGAGAGACTGAGAGTTCTTGGCCATGTATAGAGAGACGAGGGAGTTTCATTAAAGTTAAAAATCATTTCTGGGCTGGAATAACCTCGCAACATGGATGCACTGGAAGTGTCTGACGCATATGATGCAATTTGCTATTGATCTGCTAGAACAAATCAATCAATCGGTTGATATGTATAGGTTTTAAATAGTATCTTCCAAATTTTGGTAGTTATGGGGGCCCCTCTAGATGATAGATAGATTTTAAACTTTTTGAAAAACCGCTTTATTATGGGTTTTACTGGTGAACCAAGATCTGTGTTTCTGGCAAGTTCAAGGGCGAACTAAGATATAATTTTAAATTTTACGAAATAATAAACTAAATTCTAGACTTCACTGAAATTTCGATACCAGAATGAGTTCCTTTGATTTTATGTGTACGCTCTCTCACCTAGATGGACTTTAATTGAGGTTGTGGGAGTTTGAAAGAAGATTAATTTAGATTCTTATCTCTAGAATTAAGTTATTTTCTTATATAATATTCACTTCACGCACATATTTAAGTAGTACGTGATCGGTTTAAATCATTGAACTTGAACTCTTCTTATATGATTATGGTTATGATTATGATTTTGAAGGCGCACTGTTCTTTTATTGATTATCTGATTCAAAAATATGATTTTTGGGAACAATTTAGATAAAAAGTTTTGACGGAGAAAACAGAAATTATGGAGTTGTGATCACGTAGTAAAATATTTTTCCTGGGAGTTTTAATAATAAATATTTTAGAAAACTAATGACCATTATTGTTTTTATAATTCAAGTACCTACATTACATACATGCTAAAATATATGAAAATACTATAAAGTGTGATGCGTGACATATGGACCTAGAGGGTAGTCAAGAACAAATGGCATTTTGTGTATGCCTACATTTTGTTTTCTAAAGTACGTATTCAGATGGACAGAGAATAAAAAGTGGGTACAGAAGGTTATAAGAAGCCCGTGAATGTGTTAGAAAAGTGATTTTGGGGCAGTGTAAAAATGGCAAAATTTTATGCGTGGGCAAAATAGCTGAAGCCTATGTGACTTGATCGGTAGGACAACTACCTTTCAATCACAGGGTACAGGTTCGGACCCGTGCGTTTTTTAATTGTTCTCAATAAGGTAAAATGTTTTCTGTACTCTATTTTTCGTGAATTGTAGTAATAGAAATAGTAAACATGATAATTTCCGACATGTATCGTCAGAGCCATGCTATCAAACATATAGTTGCTGTACTGAAGTACGGGATAGTCGAAGTGGTTAGTCAGTTTTTCAGCAGCAAAACTAAACAGAACTTGATGGCCTCAATGAACTGGTCAAATTTATGGAGATTTGAGATCCACTATAAACTGTAGGCCCACTAAGACCTAGAAAGTTATCTGAAATATTAGACCTCTCCTAGTCCTCCTAAGGCTAAGGCACTAGCCTTATTATTAATATTCATTAAAAAACGTGAATAAAAGGTGGCCGTAATCCTGAAGAATGTTATTGTGATAAATAGAATGCTGCAGAACAATGGTGAAATAGAAAAGTGTTTGCAATACATACCTTAAAAACGATTCCGTTGCCTTAGAAATTTATCTCAAGTGATTCAATACAGAAGATGAAATTCAACGCATCAAAAAGAATAGTAAAATGTTTTTTTTTACCATTATGAGGATGGCAAATGATTGCATATTGACTGAAAAGGATACATTTTTCGGTTCCTAAGCCGGAAAATTATGGTTATTACGACGTTACCTCTATGTGGCACCGAATAATAAGTAAAATGCCCTTTTTTGATTATTGCGACAATTTCCTGTTACTATGGAAATGTGCGCAAGAGAAATGGTCCTCTGAGTGGTCATACGCAAGCCTATCTTAATTGCGTACAAAAAGAATGACCAAATCGACCACCATCTATGTCGCATGCACTTTATATTTAATATATAAAAATACAAACATTTCCACTATTATTTGTTAATGACTCGCGTGCGGAGTTACTTTTAATGATTATTAAATAATAAAAGCTTCAAACTAGAAATTTCAAACAATTTTACATTTAATATCTGTGGCAGTTTTTATCGCTTTATTGACTTTCTCTAGATCTTTTCTATGTTTTCTGTTGGTTCGCTTCCTTGACGTGGCGTGTTTAGGGGATTTATTGTATAACTAGTTCATTTTTATCACCACATTTCAGTGAAATAATTATATTCTGATGCTGCGATGATAAGAAATAGCAATATTTTTGAATTAATATTGCGCTATTTGACCATAAGATATTAGATTGACTGGGAACATGCAAGCGAAGGCAAAGTTATGCATATTGAGAAAATAATTTTAGATCACGTGCCGTTCAAATATTTATAGCGAAAAGAAAACCAGTATTGTCCACCATATTACAGGTTTGAAATGAAAGACTATCATTAATCAAGTGACGAACTTCAGCCAACGTAAAAAGAAAATATATTTAAAAATGCATTCAAAATTTACATATTTTTTTACATTAAAAATAAATCTGGTTGAATTTTTGAAAATGCTTCAAAAATTGAATTCAATTCATAAAATGTCCCAAATTTTTGGCTTAAACGTAAACATTATTTCACGTGTCAGTTTAAACAAATTTTGTACAAGAACAAAAGACTATAAATTGAAAGCGACGAACCTCAAATTAGTTTTGAATTTACTTAATTAAATCATTTAAATTTACGAGCATTTTAAGACCGTAAATTTTTGGTTTTAAAATAATATATTCCAGAAAATATAGCAATTGTGAGCCAGGCGGGTTTACTTGAGTTTATTTGTATAATTATAAAATTAAAGATTGCAAAATAAAAATAAGGACATAATTTTTTTTTCAGCAGGTGGTTGGGAGCTTTTCCATACAAACCAAAATAATATTCCTCCCCTGAAGAGCTGCCATTCTGATCTGCCCTGCCAAGCATTAGACTCTACTAGTTTTGAGCAACTTCAAGTGGTTTTAGGCAATTGTCCCCTTTTGAGACGTTGTGGGTTGTATACGTAAGTATACAATTTTCTTTGGAAGTTCTGCGATTAGACATAGCTCAACCAATTTTTCTCTTATACACATAACAATTCTGTAGGAGTGGCCTAGGCGTAGAGCTAAATTTTACATTTCTTTCTCGACAAACTGTCTTAAATACGGAACTGGATCGACAAGGTCACCAGAAATAGCAGATACTTTTATGTCAAACTACATCCTCTATTGCAATTAAATTAATCAAATATTACCTTTGAGCAACTGCTGCCACCTGACATGACAACCTACGTAACGATTTTACCATGCGGTGCTTTCTGTTTACGTACTTTAACTTACTTTTCACGTTATCCAACGGTGATGCTGAAGTTCCTCTAAGAGCATAGGCCCGCAATAAAAAGTCGCCATCTCGTACGTCGGCATGCCATTTGCTTCAAATCCCATATGTTTTTAAACGAAGAGCTGCCACTTTGAACTGCCCAAGCATTAGCTTCCGCCAACGTTGAGTGACACCAGGTGTTTTATAGTCGTTTTTTTCTTCTGCTACTTTGTGGGTTGTACATAAGTCCTTGGTGACAAACTCCTTCGGGACTTTTACTGAGAGTGTGCCGAATCCAACTAAATTTTCTCCTACGTATCTCAAGATTGATATCCTTCTGTTGAGTTCTTTGCCACAATTTTTCATTGATAATGCGGCGTGGCCAAAATATACGTAAGATTTTGCAAAAACAACGGTTGCGATGACTTGTATTTTTTGTTTTATGGCCTCTGTGAANCATATAACAGTACAGACAGTACGCATGATCTAAATATGTTGATTTTAGTTCTGGTGCTATAGATCGACGAGCGCCATATACGATTAAGGACGATAAATTCACCACGCCCTTTTTTAATCCTGGTTTCAACATCTTTACCTGCACCACCGCGGTAATTTCTCGATTTGGCGATCTCAAAATTTTTCCTGACATG
>JXPH01033815.1:385-15080 GCA_001014845.1 Mochlonyx cinctipes | reverse complement strand
ACCGGCTGTGCCCCACAAGGGGTCATAGGCCCATAAGTAAGTAAGTAAGTAATTCTATATCCTCTCTTTCTATCGAATCGCTTGAGATGAATACACGCATTTTGCTGATGTTTATATCTATCTTATTTGATTGCAAACGTGGGTGGGATTATTTTGTATCTTGTTTTATATATTTTCGTTAAATTAAAACGAGTAAAAACGATATAAAATAATTGTATGCTAGTGCTAAGGACAACGTGCGCGCGTAGATTATTTGTGGATTCCTTTTCTTCACTCTCTCCTTAATAATAATTACTCTCTTCTCCAAACAAATCACATTAGATGCACAAAGTACGTGACTTTATTTTTTGATTTCTAATGAAATTGTGCGTAAGTTTTTGAAATCGATAAAGTGTCGACAACTACTATTGAAATGTTAGAGTAAAAATCGGGTCCGTACTTGACAACTGGCTATCTATGTACTGGTATTGAATCAAAAAACTTCTAAATAAATAATGGTTATCATCAGTATGAATTAAAAGCTGAATCACGGATAAGTGTCAAATTGACACCAAAGGATTGATTCAAGCAATGATTGCTAGGATCAAGAAGCTAATTGCTAGAATCAAGCAATGGATCTCGAAACCAATTTTTAGAATCAAGCAATAGTTGCTTGGATTAAGAAACCAATTTCTAAAATCTATCATTTTGGCTGGCAACTCTTTAGAATTCATTTCTTCAATCATGCAACCATTTCTGGAATCAAATTTTCTCTGCTGCTTGGATCTAGAAATTGTTGCTTGATTCAAGAAACGCCTAGGGTTCAAATCAGAGAAAAGTTGCTTGATTTTTGTTCGAGAGCTAGAAACACATTCCTCTTCGTGAACAAAGATACTTAAGGCATTTACTAACTATTGATATACTGGGGGATTTAGAATAAAAGAGTGGCGAATTTTTTTTTATTCACACCCAGCGATATTTATAGAGTTAAGTTTAGCTCATAAAATAATTTTAAAATAAGTAATTGTCGTTAAATTAATAACACGTTCTCGAATATGCCGTTAAATTAAGAACACGTTTTCAAATTTGGATGCATTTTGGATAAAAACATAACCTCTGACTCTTGAACATAACCTGTACGAAAATGAGCGAGCGAGAGAGAAAGAGAGAGAGGTTTGAGTTTCCTATTACAAAATTTGAATTTTAGCAGTTTACGCCACTCCCCAGTATATCGATTGTTAGTAAATGCTTAGTGGGGTCCTGCAAAGTTTGAACTTTATATCTCTTGTGTTTTTTACCCCATTTCCATTAAAAAAGTATCAAAATAAACCTTAAGATGTTCAATGTAACTTCAAACCTACATCTTTTAAATTTCTCTTCTTACATTCTTTCTATTAATTGATTTTCAAAATTACAACGAAACGACCCTACAGGTTCTTTAGGTTCCAGCATGATCTGTTTTGGTTTTAAAATTTTGTCTTGTCTGTGTCTTATTCTAGGTCAATACTATACGTGTAATATTTCAGTCAAAAACAGGACAGGCCTTGTACAGGACCAACCTAGATCTGAAAATTATATGCACTAGAAATTAATACTGAAAAAGTCTCCAACCTGAGGTATGGGTTGCTTTGCGCCATACATGGAATTCCGACTTTCTTTCCATTTATGCCTCAAAACTAAATATTTTTCATGGTCAAAACGAACACATTAGGTATTTATGCTCGTTAGTTAGACAAAAGGGGAGTTTTAATTTTTTTTCTGCTTTACTCAGTGTTTGAGCTTTAAATCGAGACGTTCTGAGACTGAAATCTGAGACTTTCTCCAACATTCTGCAAGTTTCTCTATTTTCTGCGCTAAAACTTTAATATACAAGAAAATTAAAAGTTTAACATTGTCTCGAGTCAAAAGCTAATTTTATGCTACCTTCAGCCACATTCGATTAAGAAAAAATGTCACACTTAAAAATACAGTAGATTTATGTACAGTAAATTGAGATTGAACCAAATAAAATGGGCACACCGGCACCGGATTCTTAGAAAAAAATAACAAAAAAATAAATAAATAAATAAAATAAAATCATTACATTACATTAAGAGAAAAAAGTGGAATCATGGAGAAAGAAACCGATTACCGAGAGATGATTGTTGAACCCAGATTGAAACGCCGCGCGTTGAAAAATTAACACAAAACAAACAGAATAATAAAAGCTTTATGTATATAAATATGTTAAGATTTTATGATTTTTAGCTTTTCTTCTCTTTCATATTTACATCTATGCAGAAGAAAAGATTATGTATTTAAAAAGTTTGGGTCACTTACAGTATACTAGAAAAGCGGAGGTCTAAAGCATTTAAGTGCCGCAAGGGCACATATTTTTGATTAAAATTGAAAATTAAATTTATTTTACTATTGACTGATGATAAAAAATCTCCGTACTATCCACTTAACATAATGGTAATGCTGAACTGCCTCTAAGAGCATAGGCCATCAATAAATGTCGCCATCTCGTACGTCAGAGCATTTGCTTCCACCAGCGTTAAGGAACGAGGTGTTTTCTGTCGTCCTCTTCTTCTACTACCTCTCAAGTGCTTGGTGACAAACTTTTTCGGGAATTTTCCTGAGGGTGTTCTCAATCCAACCCTATTTTCTCCTACGTATCACTGTTCGGTTCTTTGCCGCAATTCTTTACTGGTAATGCGGCGTGACCAAAAAATACGTAAGAAGACTTGTATTCTACACAGTAGACAGTGATGGGCCAGGTCTCACGACCATATAATACGATAATACAAATGATTCAAATATGTTGATTCAAGTTTTGATGCTTTAGATCGATTAAGGACGATGAATACTCCACGCCCTTTGTTAACCTCAAAGACCTCTCATAATCAAAAGTAAGGATGAGTTAGTTAATGAGCCAAATTAGGATTCATTCATTCAAACTCATCAGGACCTAATTATTTTAATGAGTTTGAATTTGGTGTATAGGTAAGCCAAGAATAGTTCCCATCAAAATTTGGTCATAGGACATATGGGATCTGGAGGCTCCCGTGCACCAGAAATTTCTAGATTCTAAATGAACTCAAATTTAGAGTATAAGCCTTTGGTCACTTTCATTTTTGCCTACTGAATTTTTTATTAAAACGATTCATCTAAATCTTTAGTAGTCTCAATTAATCCTGTATTCAGTGCAAATTTTTAACGAATTATTCAATAAAACGTAGGGAACCACAAGATGGTATATGTAGGTTTTCATCATATTTATTCTATACTTTGACAAAAATGATATGTGCAAATTTTGAAGAGGATCGGAAAAGAATTTAGAGAGTTACCAAGAAAGTGTGGTAATTAAAAACACCAGGAATCGATGGTATTATCCCAAATTAAGCATAGGAAGTGTTCTTGGGCACTTGCTATAAGCTCGGTGGTTCGATGGGCAAGAGCGTTGTCGCTATCGCTCTACTTTATCGTCACATCGAGGTCTACCCAGGTCAAATCCCGGCAGAGCCATATCAACTTTAATTGAAACAGGGTTTTCAATATTGCGTGATAGGTCTGCTAATAATATATTCCAAATTTGAGCTAATTCCGATCACGGGAACTCAAGAATTCTGGAAGTTTCTGATACCTAGGAGCCCCCAGATCCTGATTTCCCGGGGTCAAACTTTTATAGGAACTGTTCTTGAGTACTTATCACAAGATTATGTTCCAAATTTGAGCTCATTCCGATCATTAGAACTCAAGATTTCTGGAAAATTCTGGTGAGTTTGTATGGGGACCCCCAGACCCCGTTGTCCGATTTGGCCCATTAACATACTCGTCCTTACTTTTATTGAGAGAAGCCTCCACACAAAATTTCAGCCAAATCGGTGAGAATTACGCGGGTTATCGAGGGCACACGACATACAGACAGACAGACACACACAGACTTTTTTTTACGAATCCCGGGATAAAAGATCCGATATTTCATCTGCTGAGTATTCAGGTGCTGAACCANCAGACAGACAGACACACACAGACTTTTTTTTACGAATCCCGGGATAAAAGATCCGATATTTCATCTGCTGAGTATTCAGGTGCTGAACCAGGACAATATCACAACCCGATGATTCGTGTTATCTCGATTAGCTTTCAATTTCATTAAAAAATAATAGTCCATATCGAGATTTGAACTCGTGATCTCTCGCTTCCAAAGCTACTGCTCTGACGCATGTGCTACTGATCATCGGCTATAAAATGATTAACTCATTCNCACAACCCGATGATTCGTGTTATCTCGATTAGCTTTCAATTTCATTAAAAAATAATAGTCCATATCGAGATTTGAACTCGTGATCTCTCGCTTCCAAAGCTACTGCTCTGACGCATGTGCTACTGATCATCGGCTATAAAATGATTAACTCATTCAAAATATTAAAATATTATAGTGCGCTGCGCATGCAAACATAGTTCCCGAATTTATTCGGGATATTTGCATAAAAACTTCCGAGTCGTAACTCAGGATTGATTTATAATTCTTGAATATCGGGAAATTGCCACCTCCAGAATGCTAGTCGGGTTAAAATCGACCCGAATAAAGTTCCAGTTTTTAAGTGTGCAATCAACCGGTTAGAATAAAGAGCGGTTTTACAAGGAGAGAGTTCTGACTGATTATAATGTTTGTATAATTTTGACCTTATTCAAAATAAATAGGAATAGTTATAATTTACTTTATGGTTTACTCCATTTCTTCTACTTTAATTCTTCTATTTTTTTGTAATAATAAAATAACTGTTTGATTCGGTTGATAGAAAAAGTCATTGCTTTTTTGCATATGGAATAACAATAATAAATAATTCATTAAAAATCTTTTAACGGAAGATCATTTGGAAAAGACATTGAAATGAAAATCCCCATTTTCATTTTCATTTGATTCAATTTTCGTGCATTGAAGGGTGATTGAGGGATAAGTTGAAAACATAAATCTAGATTAGAACCTGATAATCTAGTTATATTTTTGCGGAAATTACTTTTTTTGGTGATAAATTTGAATTGTTTTCTGGTGAGTTATTAGAATTTTAAAATAACTCCCCCTTGCTCCCAGAAAATGGCACTTTGGTTGACTTTTTATCTGCGAATGGGAATGGTTTTATTACAGCTTTCAAGAATGACGAAAAAGTCTTTTTTTTCGGTGGAAAGTTGAAATTTGGAATGCATAATTAAATTACACATGATAAAATCTTATAAAATTTCTCCCGTACCTGTAACAGTGCTTGCCTGGGCTGGGCCGGGGGAGGGGGAAGAGTGGAGAATGGAAGAAATGAGAACGTAATGAATATGAATTACTGTCGAGTTTTTTGAGTATTGTGAAGGGAAAAATAAATTTTTCGTTAATTTTCCTGAGGGGTTGTTGAAGGACTTAAGAGAATTATCGGTTGAACAGTTAATTATGCAGACCCAATTCTTTTTTTAGTGTACAGATTTGCCAAATTATTTTAATCAATAAAAAGCTTTTCTATTTTGTGCTTGCAGGGATTGAAATAAAAGTAACTAGTTACGTAACCAGTAAATAAAACTGATCTTGTTACACTGGGCCGAATGCCATATGGCCGAACATAAAAAATTGTTTGGGCATTTGGCCATAGCATTAAAAAATATTTGGGACATTTGGACGAAAACACGAAAATTGCATGCAAAAATATCTTTGACAAAAATGGTGCATTATGTGGGATATTTTAATTATCGGCAAAAATAACATTCTTTAACTAAAATTCATAATAAATTTAAGAAAATAGGGTGAATTTTGTAAAATAATGTTAATTATACTTACCGCAATCATTAAAAAATTCTTTGAATAAAGGGTGCATTATGTGGGATTTTTAAATTATCGCAAAAACTAACTTTATTTCACTAAAATTCATAATCAATTTGAATTGTGCGCAATAATACTAATTTTACTATATCCTAATCAAATTACTAAAAAAAATCTCGGAAAAAAGGGTGCATAAGGTGGGTTTTTTTTAATTATCGCAAAAATTAACTTTCTTTTAATAAAATTCATAATCAATTTTGAATTTTGTACAATAATGTTAATTTTACTGTATCGCAATTTTTGAAAAAATACTTTGAAAAAAGGGTGCATTATGTGGGTTTTCATTTCAAATGAAAAAGAAGTTATAATTNGCAAAAATTAACTTTCTTTTAATAAAATTCATAATCAATTTTGAATTTTGTACAATAATGTTAATTTTACTGTATCGCAATTTTTGAAAAAATACTTTGAAAAAAGGGTGCATTATGTGGGTTTTCATTTCAAATGAAAAAGAAGTTATAATTTTTTTTTATTCCGGCCAAATGTCCCAAATATTTTTTTATGATTCCGCCAAATATCCAAACACGAGAAAAAATCAGGCTTATGGGTTCAGCCCTCTTTGGTTCGCCTTCGACCATATGTCCCAACACCAATAAAAATACATATTCAGTAGGGGAATGGGATATGAAGTTTGAATAAAAACCATTAAGTTTTGGGCATAGATTGCAAGCACATACTCGATTATAAGGTAGACTGTATAATAACTTTAGTTTTTTTCTTCTTATTTTTCAACGTCGTTCCTACATATATGTATATAGTAATAAATAATATATAATATAGTTTCTGTATGCACTTGCAGTAATAATAAAATAAATTTCATCTCATGATTACGTTCTTATATTATGCATTACAAAAACAGTTTTTTTTCTCTTCTTATTTTGAAAATGAGAAAAAATATTGCGGTTTATGTCTCAAATCACTTGAGCACAATGACCTCCTATTCAGCGCTCAAACTAAAATTGAGCAAAAATTCAAAACTTTACAATTTCGAGAAGAATTACGGAGCTATAAAATAAACTATAATATGCAGAGAACAACTAAAAATGTAAGAAAAGAGACAATGTTCTTTAAGAGTTCTTCAAGAAACGAGGCAATCGAGATGAGATGGGTAAGTAAGAAGTAACATAACATGTAATGCGATGTTAAATAATGTGTAGCTGTAGCAGAAAGAAAATAAACATTGAAAACTATGAGAAGAAATAGTTTTAAATTTTAAACATTTTAAAAACTTTCAAAAATATATTGTTTGAAATTCTAATTTTTTAAGAATTGAAAACCTATTTAATTTTGAGCGTTTTTCATATACTTGACCCAGTGGCCGAGCTATGCCCGATTTTTTTTTTCAATTATATTTTGTAAATTTTGTGAAAAAAAATTGTAAAAATGTGAAATAAAAAGTTTTAAACAAATTTTGTCGCTTCTAGAGCTCAAAAACCTAAGAATTTTAAGTTTTCTTTAAATTCTTTAAAAGTGGTCAGTTTTGAACCGATGGCGCGGGGTTCAAAAGTCATTTTAAAAATCCCAAAAAAAACAGGGGAGTTAATGGGATGGAAGGATGGATTCAGGGGGTAGGGTGTGCAGTAGGAATATGTACTGTCTCTCACACGAAGGCCTCAATGCGGGCCCATTGTGCTCAACCCCTGGAGTGAATGGGAACAAAATAAAACAATGTGGGGCTCAAACTTCATTTTAAAAATTCCTAAAACCGGTGGTGTGGTACGCAAACGTCATTTTAAAAATCAGAAATACTATTGAAACCAGAATACAAGTTTTCGCGGGGATTTTATTTTCAAATCACAAAATTTCCATATCGATCCACCCTCAACAAAACTTAATTTTGACCGAAACTCTAGTTTAAGGCCTCTCAAAAGGATCATTTCACCTTTGCAAGGAACAACGAATAATTGCAAGCGTATTCTTAATTTAAGAGGAGTGCCATCCTTGTTTACAGTGTTGAATCATGAGATCAGTGGCAGAAGGAGCGACTTAAAAATTAAAATTCCACTCTAATCTTTGAAAATACTTTTTTTTAAATAAAAAGTTAGGACTCATACAAAGATTTCATTTATTTTGTCTGTGGAATGTACCACAATAATGGTTTAAAATAAAGAAAACATTACATTCACAAGCTACGTCCACGCAGAAGACCAGCTGTTTCGATCTAATGGGAACAAGATATTTGCCCGCTCATCCCAGTTTCCCAGGAGAAGGCTATAAAAATCTGTCATCTCATCAGTCCTAGAAGACAGCTGGTATCGAACTAGAATCTAAGATCTTTCTAGTCAAACGACGACAATTTTACATTATCGAAACATGAAATAAAACACATTTCAATAACGTAGCATTGCAGCCAGAGGATACGTTATTGAAATNGATCCTTCTAGTCGAACGACAACAATTTTACACTATCAAAACATGAAATAAACATTTCAATAACGTATCCTCTGGCTGCAATGCTACGTTATTGAAATGTGTTTTATTTCATGTTTCGATAATGTAAAATTGTCGTCGTTTGACTAGAAAGATCTTAGATTCTAGTTCGATACCAGCTGTCTTCTAGGACTGATGAGATGACAGATTTTTATAGCCCTCGGAGCGGGCAAATATCTTGTTCTCATTAGATCGAAACAATTAGTCTTCTGCGTGAACGTAGCTTGTGAATGCAATGTTTTCTTTAAGTTAGGACTCACCTTGCACCACCAGCTTCATTAGGATTCAAGACTGCTTGTTTGGACTAATTTAAAGCGTTTTTTTAGTTTTAGGCTCTCTAATGAGCTAACCCACCCTTGGAAGGAACGGCACTTCATTTTGAGCATACCCTTAGTTTAAGAGAGGACTTAAACTACTTCTTTGGAAGGAACAACGAATAACGTTGAACATGAACATAGTCCTATTTTATGGCTCTCTTAGGGATCATTTCTTTACCGAAGGAATTTCAAACTCTAATTTCCCACGCAACTTTTGTTTGAGGCCCCCAAAGAGATCAGGAAGGAAAACAGCCATAATTTAAGCGTAGCCTTAGTTTAATTAACTTTTTTTGGATGGGAACAACCTTATTTTGAGCATTATTTTGGTTTCAGGCTCTTCAAAGGGATCAGCTTTTTTAGAATGAATAATAATATAAATAATAATAATAAGGCCTATAGGGGGACCAGATGAGCCCTCATATTTCAGAGTACTTTCTAGGTATTAGTGGACCTACAGCTTATAGTGGATTCCGTACCACCACAACTTTTGGTTATGCTTATGAGTTACCAGTTTATTGAGCCCATCAAATTGTGTTCAATTTTTGCTACAAGGAACATGACATGACATGAACGCCATTCAAACGCCTTCTATCCCATACTCAAGTTTTTTGCAGCAAGAATATTTTTAATAGCGTGGCTCTGACGATACATGTCGGAAATCACCTTGTTTACTCTATTATTCATTATTAATAGCGCACACAAAGTAATCAACCTCCTCTTCTTCTAAGTTAATTCAATCGTCACGGGCCGGATTCGAACCCGTATGTTTCTGGTTGATACGCAGACGCTCTACTGATCAAACGACAAGGGCAGTCACAATACAAAACAAAACAAAATTTAATGTAAAGTGTTTCTAAAGGTTTGTTCGTTTTTTGGTTAAATGTAAAGGTTTGTTTGTTTTCCTGTTAAAATGTGTAAAGGTTTATTCGCTTACCCGGTTTAAGGTACTTCAAAAAGATCAGCCTTCTTTAGAATAAACGAAATTGAAAAGAGAATGTCGTCCTAGTTTAAGGCACCACAAAGAAATCAGCAAACCGTAGTTTGAGTCTAGCTCTAGTTTAAGACCCCCAAAAGATCACAATTCTTCGGATGGAAGAAACCAAAATTTTGAGCGCAGCTCAAGGTTTAGGCCATCGTTCTTTGGAAAGATAAAACCCTTATTTTGAGCGCAGCCTTTGCTTGAGGCTCCTAAGGGAGATTTTCCTTCGTAGGAAGAAACAACGAATAATTTTGAACATAGTCTTCTTATGAATCACCCTTCTTATGAAGGAACGTCAAACCCTAATTTAATGCCCCCAAAGAGATCACCATTCTTTGGTAGGAAAACAGCCTTAAGTTCAGCGTTGACCTAGTTACAAGCCCCCACAAAGATTGTCTATTTATATAAGGAACAAAATGTAATTTAGGGCATTTTTTTGGTGCAAGGCTCCGTAATGGAACAAAATTTAATAAAGAGTGTAGTCTTAGTTTAAGTCCACACAAAACATTCATCATTCTTTGGCATGGCACAAAATTTCTGCGTAGCCCTAGCTTAAAGCCTTCAAAAGGATCCGTCTTCTTCCAAAGAAGTGTCTAAAGCTAATTTTGGGCACAGCTCTAGTATAAAGCTTAAAAGAGATCACCCTTTATTGTGAGGAAAAAGTCTTAATTTGAATGAAGTCTTAGCTTAAGTTTCCCACAGAGATTGCTTTTTTTAGAAAGAACAAGTTTTCCTGGCTTCCCAAAAGAACGAACAAAATTTAATATATTCCTCAAAAAGGATTCATCATTTTTTGGATGAAACAAAGCCTAAGTTTGAGCGTAGCCCTAGTTTAAGGCCTCCAAAGAGA
Source organism: Mochlonyx cinctipes (assembly GCA_001014845.1). Taxonomy (NCBI): domain Eukaryota; kingdom Metazoa; phylum Arthropoda; class Insecta; order Diptera; family Chaoboridae; genus Mochlonyx; species Mochlonyx cinctipes. The sequence goes on along the minus strand of JXPH01033815.1, from coordinate 4,677 downwards.
TCTTCGAAAGAAACAAACCCAAATTTTGAGTATAGTCTTAGTTTTAGGGCCCCAAAGAGACCATCCTTTTTTTGGAAAGATAACAACCTTATTTTGAGTAAAGCATTAGTAAGACTGATTTTGAGCGCATACAAAATTTATGAACTTCAAAATAGTTTCTTAGAAATTTGGCATGTAGACCTATTTCAAAGCCCACCAAAAACATAATCTTTCTTTGTGGGGAACAAAGCCTTAATTTCTTTATATTTCTAATTTGAAACCTGCCAAAAATCCTATAAAAGAAAGAGCAAAATCTGATTTTGAGAGAAGCTTTAAGACTCGATAGAGGTCAAGGTTATCCTTATCTGAATAGAACAACAACTTAATTTTGAGCGAAGCTTTACACTCTAAATAAAATAACCCAAGAGTCAGGTCAAATGACCTGAATTTTCAGATTCAGGTGAAACATCACTTGGATATTGATCCAAATAAAACTAAATTGTAGGAATTTGATAAACTGATCAACTCGATTCAACTTTTGATTTAAAAAATGTTCAAAAACTTAAGTCTATATGCTGCAAAAAAAATTAGAGTTTTGAATTTTTCAGGTCAAAATCGACCTGACTAGTTTTTAAATATTTTATGTGCAAGTCTCCTCAAGGCTCCTCAAGACGACCACAACAAAACCTAGAATGGAGCTTAGCTTTAGATTAAGCATTCACAGTAATCGTCTTATTTGAAAAAAAAGCCCAATGTTGAGCGTAGTCCTATTTTTAAGAGTAGCCCTATTTTATGGAGCCCCAAGAGAATAACTCTTCATTGGAAGGAACAACGAATAAATTTTAATGTAGCCCTCTTTTAAGGACTTTCAAAACGATCACCTTACTTTAAAGATCCTCAAATGGATAAACTTTTTTCGAAAAGAACATAAGCTTATTTTGAGCACAGCCCTAGCTTATAAGGTTCCCACACAACCTAATTTTAGCCTAAAACTATAGCTTAAAGTCTTCCTTTTCCTATTTCCGTACGTTGTCATATTTTAATGTCCTCAAAAAGAAAAATCATTTGTTAGAAAGAGCAAAGCTCCAAAAAATCCCTAATAAGATCCCCCTTCTTTATAAGAGACAAAACCTAATTTTAAGCGTAGACTTGTTAAGCCCCCCCTTATTATCCTTTTTGAAAGAGACAAATCCTGATTTTCAGCTTAGTTCTATTTTAAACACCCACAAAAAGGAGTGCATAAAACAGGACTTACCTAATTTCTTGCGCAGCCTTAGCTTAAGACCTCTGAAAAGATCACCTTTCCTTTAAAGAAAATTTTGCAAAGGCATTTATTGTTTGGAAACTTGTTTTGGCTATTCTAAAATTTGAAGGTATGGATGGAGAAAAATGTAAACTACAATATTGAACAGTTGCAAATACGATTCCATCGCCAATAACCGTTCAATTAAACAGGAAAATAATGTAGTTATGTTGTGTCATGTTTACTCCAAGCAAACAGAATTTGTATCTGAAGTCAAATGAATCACAGATAACAATCTCTCTTCTCGTCTTGTTGATTTTATAAAAATCTTATTTGAAAAATAAGTCGTGCCTGAATGTATGACTTGATCTTTTCGCTTATTTGAAATCAAAAACAAGTTGCGAAATCAATACACGCCATTATTGCGAAATGAGAAAGTTTGGTATGGAAAATTTCACATATGCACCTTCCTTTCCTTCCACTAAATCCAAACCAACACTCATGAAGAAGAGACGTTAAGATAGCATATTATGGAGTACAAGCAGAAGAGAGTCATATGTGTTAGATTTTGATTTTCTGCTTGGATTTGGATGATGTTGCTCTTCTTCTTATGTATGTTCTTCATCGTGGATTTAAATTTAATGGTATGCATGTTGGATAGATTGGATGGATGAAGTTGGTACGGAGATGCAACAACAGAACAGAATGTTATATAAATAATGTAGTAATAAGAATTTTAAAATCTGAACTAAAAACGAAAAGTCAATATATGTAGAGCTGCATGCTCTGTTCAGAGCTGCAAGATTACTGCTGTGACTTTAGAGACGAGACGTGGCGGGAAAGTTCAAACAGTTTCACAGTATTTAACATTCAGGTTCAATCACTTGATGGTTTACTTTTTGCTTAGCTGATTTATTTTCTTCTTGCTGAGGGTACTTTGAGGGTACATAATTGTGTTATATATTCACAAATTTCAAGATGTTTAAAATATGTTCTAAATTACAAAAATTAAAAGCAAAAGTTTTTATTATCTCTGTCCGAAGCATAAAAAATTGCAATTTTATTTAAAAATTTCAAAATTCTTCAAAAACCAGTTTCTGAGCTCTGAATAGACCATAAATTTTTTTAAATCTTTTTTTTAATATTTTTTGTGAACTACTGAGCCATAGAAAAACTAATGAAAAAATAAAACAAAAATTCTAGGACCCCAAAACTTTGAAATCCCATCGGCACCCCCAGATTGTAACCAATTTGACTCAAAATTTCAGGAAATTGTTTCTAAACTAAACGACATCATTCCATACATACATCTCTAATAGAGATGTAGACGAGGGTTGATCAATTAGTACCCGTGTTAGGAATGAAGAGGCAAGGTTTTTCACAAATTTTTATTTTTTATTTTTCAACGTAATCTCTTTCTAGTTCAATACACTTTTCCGAACGTTTCTGCCATTTTTTTAACCCCTCCAAAAAATTCGATTTGTCAAACTCTTAAAAATACCCTTCTGTCTCGACGATAATCTCCTCGTTAAAGCTGAAATTTTCCCCAGAGCCACGGTTTTATGTTGAGGAAAAGTCGCAGGAAGTCATTCGGGTGAGTACGGTGAAAGCTACAGCAATCCGAAGTGCACTTGATCTAATTTGGCCGTGACAATTCTGGATGAATGTGCTGGTGCATCATGATAAGTGGTGAAACAGCACTTTTTTCTTTGCCAAATGGGGCCGTGTCACTGTCAATTTTGTATCAAATCGGTCTAATAGTTCACTGTAGTACTGCCCCGTGATCGTTCTTCCTTTTTGCAAAAAGTTCATGAGGATTATTTTATTGGAATCGCAAAAAATAGTGACCAAGACCTTTCCGTCCGATGGGAGCGTCTTTTCCTTCTTCGGAGCAGATTCACTCCGATAAATTTATTGTTTTGACTGTCACTTGGTCTCTGGCGTATAACTCGACTCGACGTAAAAACCCCTGTGAATTTTGCTGAAAGAGGTTCAAACACTGCTTCGTCATTGACAGCCGTATCCGCTTGTTGTCTACTGTAAGCAATCGCGGCACTCTTCGGGCCGACACCTTTCTCATGCTTAACTTATCAGGTAAAATATTAATTGCCATTCCGTACGACACGCCTACAGCCTCTGCTACTTCGTGCACTTTCGTTCGGCGATCAGCGAGAATCATGTTGTGGACCTTTTCAACGATTTTTCAGTAACCACGTCTTCCAGGTGGCCTGGCCGCTTCTCATCAAAAATAGATGTATGACCACATTTAAATTCGTTGAACCAATATCTTACGTTGAAAATGTCTTATTTTTCGCCAAATAAGCATCATTTGGGGGAAATATCACTTCACAAAGCACATCGTATTTTAGTGGAAGCTTACGGTGACTCTACTCTTGCCAAAACATCATGCGGAGAGTGATTTCTGCGGTTCAAAATTAACATTGACACAAAAAACAAAGCCCGTAAGGGGGCACCTACAACATTCGATGACGAGGAAATTAAAGATATTGCTCGTTGAGGATCCATGCCAATCCCTAGAAGAGTGCTCTAGAGAACGTTATACATAATGCCACAATGTGTTTTTGTGCGCCTACCTATGAGTTTGTTCCAGAAGCAAGAAAAATGGTTGCCATACTAACTGAAGAAAAAGGACATTGAGCGTAGAAAAACCATGTGCGAAATATTGCTTCGAAGGCAACATTGAAAAAGGCTTCTTGCATCGAATCATCACTGGTGACGAAAAGTGAATCCACTATGATAATCCGAAGCGCAAAAAGCATGGGACCATCCAGGCAAAGCAGGTTGATTGACGCCAATGAAGAATATCCATTGTGTCAAGGAAATTGGAAGGATATGAATATATTGCGAACTGTTAAAACTCAGTGAAATAATCCCTAGAGCTCCTAATCGACAACAACTAATGGGATTAAAACGAGTTTTGCTCGATAAATGGCCAGAATGGAACTATCGACATGACAAAGTTATTCTTCAGCATGACAACGCCTGGTCGCATGTTGCTTACTTGGAAGGACTCAACTGGGAAAAGGCTACATATATATATATATATATA
>JXPH01033675.1:6219-18535 GCA_001014845.1 Mochlonyx cinctipes | reverse complement strand
GCGTGCTAACCACTCAACCACCCGGTCCTCTAAATATACATACATGCAAGATTTCAGCTTGATCGGATAAACCGTGCAGGAGTTTTCCTCGGACATACGATAAAATAACGAACTTTCGTATGGGAGCCTACAGAAGCCTTTGTTTGATTAGGCTGCAATTCTATTGGATAGTCAGTTTCCTTGCAGCAAGAATTGAAAACGACTTGATGGTCTCAATAAAATGGTAACTCGTTGACATAACCATTAATATTTGGTGGTTCAGAATCCACTATAAGCTGTAGGTTCCCAAATACCTAGAAATTTCTTTGAAATATGAGGACTCGCCTGGTGTCTAGGGTACTATTGGCCTTATTTTTATATTAACGGGTGCAAGTTTTTATTTCTATTGAACATAATATTGTTGTATCAAATCTGAACTACAACTTCTTCGATAACTCAATTAGACTAAACCAGGCGTGCGATTTTGTTCTTAAAAAAACTTCCAATTAATTCGTAATTTGAAAACAGAATTAAATTGGACCGGTAAACGAGCATTCTTAGAATTAAGGAAGTTTATTTCCAGAAGCGTTTTCAAAGCAGAAAACCTTCCTGGTTTCAATTCTATTAAAAGAAAACTAATGAAGTCCGGTAAATTCGAATTATTGAAATTATATTTTGAGCGTGTTAGTGTAACCTTAAATCTTACATTTTGACACCTCGAAGTATCGTCGATTAGCCTAAATTGTCATCATATCGTGTCATGTAATCAAATTTTTCCAACAGTATAACAAGACCTGAAAAATATATATATATATTTTAGTGTTAATTTTCATGTTTTCATGAGGAAAACAGCTATTAATTAAAATCATTTCTCGCTCCATTTAAATATTGCCCTTGAACCTCGAACGACTTTTTTCGTTTGTTTGCTTTTTTTCTCGCATATGCAAACACATTAAAAGACAAGTAAAATAACCGTGTCCTACTTCACTCGATTTTATGCTGAATGCCACAAAAGTGATTGCGATCTCGTTCCATTTCCTCGTATCAAAGTTGTGCAGAAATATAAAGTACAACTGGACTATACGAAACGATATAAAAATTATGACATAATAAAAGAAAGAAGTTTTTCTAGATGAAATTAAAAAAAAAAATTGCCGCTAAGTCTGAAGACCTGCTAAATGGTTTAAATTCAAAAAACAAACATAAACATTTTTCGATAACACTATTTGCACTCTACACAACAATTGTAACGGAAACAATGTATACAATAAACAATATATATCTAGCAGCAGTTATACCTAATGTAAGCTAAAAAGTCTCTTCTTTGTCGCTACATGAATAATTCAAAGAAGAAAAAATTTAAGGCAAATTTTCGGTCAATTAACATATTCTTATTTTTATTTTATTAGTTTGTTGTTTTTTTGCTTTGTTTTTGAAAGTCAATCGTGTAGAAAATAGCAAAACACATTTTTCTTTATTATTTATGCGAAAATTTATTTTTTATTAATTATGATCGATGGCTTTTTCTGGGTTTTTTTTCTGTATATTACAATTAAAGGTATGTAAGAAAGGCTGTTTCTCTAGTTGTTTAAAAATGCATTTATGGATATGAGTCATAGCGATTTATTGAAAAGGTGTAGAATATTTATTGAAATTCTTTAGGTTTTTTGTTATTAAGTAAGATTTTTGTATTTATTACACAAAATTTGCGTTCCTACTGCATTCACATTGAGTTTGAATAAAAATAATCGATTAATAACGATTTGCATTGATTAATGGAAATTAGCATAAAATATCCCAAAGTTTCCATGCTTGTTTGAAATATATAAATAACTATCTGATAAAAACATGAATATTGGCCGGGGAAATAAATAAGATCTTGTATGAATTTGATTGGGAGAAATAAGCCAAACAAAATCTTGTTTGATACAAACAAGATGAAATAAATTTTGTTTAGTACAAATAAGATATTGTTTGCCACAAATAAGTATTCTTGTTTCAGATTCATCAGAAAAACAGAAAAACATTGAAGTGCCAAAAAAATGTTGTTTTGCTGAAACAAGATATCTTGTTTGTCACAAACATGATCTGAATTGGTGTTATGTTCAACAAACCAACCCGCTTTTTTCGTTAGTTGTGAGCTTTTCTTGGTTAGGAAAAACAAAGTTTTTTCTTAGTATAATTTGAACTCTGATTTAGGGCTAAATGAACTTAAATTACCAAGTCGTCAATATGTGCTGCACTCCAGATCTGTGATGGAATTAAACCATTAAACTGAACACCTGACTGCCCGAGTGTCTCGATCGGTAGAGCTTCAACTACAGGGTATCGGTTCCAAATCCTGCCCATGACGATAAAATTTGCGTTTCTTCATCGTTTCAATGAGGTAGATTGCTTTGCGTGCACTATCATTAGCTTATAGTAAGGTAAACAAGGTAATTTCCAACATGTATCGTCAGAACCATGCTATTAAAAATATATTCGCTGCAAAAACCGAAAGTATTGGGATAGAAGCCGTTTGATTGTTCTTGTTAAGAGGTTAGTCTGTTTACTTGCATCAGTAATTGAACATGACTTGATGGAGTCAACGAACTGGTAGCTCATTCGCATAACCATTAAAGATGTGGGCATTCGAATCTACTAAAAGCGGTAGGTCCACCTAGAAAGTGTTCTGAAAAATGGGGACTCGCTTGGTCCCTCTGCACAGAAAAAATGAATGTAAATTCGCTCCGATTTACAGTTAAAATTGCCGTTATATAATGGTAAAATAATTAAAGCACCTGGATAAGAGACTATTTCTTCATACAAATTTACCGGTAAATTTACCTGTAAATCGGTGCACAATTACAACCGATATACAGGTAAATTTACTCTTATAGTTTTTACTGTGTGGGGTACTTACTATGTGCCTTATTATTGTTACATTTCACCATTAAAAAGCATTTTTATTTATTTTGAATTGAAACCCTTTCAAAACCAGTTCTCAGGTCCTTCAGGAGGCGATAGCAAATTCTAATATATCAGTGAGCGGTGTCAAAAATTCTGCCCATTTTCTTACCCTAAAATTGAAACATTTCTGCAAAAGGCCCGAAAAATTAAAAGATATCAGTTTCTAGAAAACCACATTAATCAAGAACACTTACTTTGGTACTTACACAGTAGCAAGTAATTTTGATAATAATTAATACTTGATGGGCAAAAGCAGGCAAAACCAGCTAGGCATCAACAAACTAGTCATTATTTCGAAAGATTGAGGTATTGATTGCTAAGGGAAGCCTCAAAATAGAGTCCAATTGTCCATTTTTATAAGAAATAATGTTGAAAATATACTTTTGAGGCTTAAAATGAACAAAATAAATATAGCTAGAAGCTCCATATTTGTTTGCGCTTTTGTTATTTTTATCGGAATTTTAAACTGAAAACTTGAAATTTTAACTGAATTGAAACCAAATTTTGACAATGAGAAAATTATAATTTCTTTTGGTGATTTAAAATCAGTATTTTTAATCTGGACTGAATCACGCAATAAATCGAGTTTATCAAAACAAAAGACTTTAATTTTTGAAATTGAGGGTTCGTCGCTTAAAAATTGTAATCTTTTGTTTTGAACAACATTGAAAATAGTAATTTTGAGCTAAATAATCTTCCATTCTCTAAAATTTAAAAAAATAAACAACAAATTGCGTATTGCTAGCTAAATTTATAATCTTTTTCCTCATACAGTAATAAACAATTTGTAAATTGACCAACCTTTTTTAGCCGCGTTTCAATCGTTCACCTCTCTCCCCATAGCAAAACTAATAAATTTTCATGAATCATTTATGTCTCTACATACATACTATATTCCATTTTATATTTCTCTCCAATATAGACGATAGCTACGATATATTATCTTATTGTTTATGTTGAATTTATTGCGATCACTAAACATATTTCCTGTACACACACTTTTAGTTTAGTTTAGTTAATATTTTTCTGGTCTATTAAATTGATGAAAATATAATAAGAAAATTAAAAATGCTTCACAGGTGGAGAAATCTTAACTCAACGCTACTCGAGGACAATACTGATGGTGTCTGTTCTATCAGACTCAGTGACAATATCTCTGTCAACGACAAAGACACGTGTGGAGGCTCGTGTTCCCGGAAGATTTTTAGACAACAAATGGCACACGTTGCAATTTTTATACCAGCTAGGGCAATTGAATTGCATCATTGACAAACAATCGACAGTCATTGCAAACGCAACATACAACAGCATTCTAATTACGGATCAGGAGATTAAGAATGAGGCTGCAGTTTTGATACTGGGAAAGCAATATTCGGGATGTCTCCTGCACGGTCCGGGGCTAGTTTTCAATTCAAGCGCAATGAACGCAGAATCTGTTACGTTTGGACCTTGTCCACTAGCTCCAGGTCCTTGTACAGATCAGGATGTTCTTATGGGACCACCAACAGACTTTTGTCTACACGATCCCTGTATGAGGCACGGAACTTGTACGTCCAGAAGCGACAGTTATGAATGCCATTGTACAGCAAGGTATAGTGGAAAGAATTGTGAAGTTGACACAGGCCCACCTTGTTTATCGCAACCTTGTCAGCACGGAGCCACATGCCAAGAAGATCAGCTTGGAGAGTACAGCTGTAACTGTGCGCCAGGATACACAGGACAATTGTGCGAAACAGAATTGAGTGTACATGTGTTGTGCGAGAGAAATCCTTGTTTTAATAACGGAACCTGTCGTGTTCCACCAAACGCTAAAAACTATGAATGTGATTGTTTGAAAGGATTTATAGGTGTCCGCTGTGAGACAGATTCGAACGATTGTGATCCGCAACCTTGCCTGAATAACGGCCGTTGCATAGACGGTGTCGGAGGATTTAATTGTGATTGTTCGGGAACAGGATACGCAGGAACATTGTGTCAAAATAATTTAGACGAATGTCTGCACAATCCCTGTATGAATGGAGGAACATGCTTTGATACTTACGGCTCGTACATCTGCGAATGTTCAACAGGGTTCGGAGGCGCAAATTGTCAATTGAGTATAAACGAATGCAAATCACAACCTTGTCGACATGGAGGCACCTGTATAGATAAACACGAAGGATTCGAATGTAAATGCGTATCAGGATATTCAGGAGTATTTTGTGAAGTTGAGCCACTGTGCCCACAGTGTCCAATAGATTCCGAATGCATCGCAGGACGATGTGTTTGTAAGCCAGGAACTTCAGGTACGTTAAATTATTTAGCCTTGCCATTATCATTTATCAGCACGTAAAAAACAAGCTTTCTCTAATTCGACAATCAAATCATTCCCTCATCATAAACTGTAATTTATTTCACACATTATTTCGTACATCACACGCATTCTTGTTTACTAATTTTGATCCCACATAGAAAAAATATTTTAAAATTACTAAACAAGATTGTCTTTCCATTTTTGTTTTTGGCATATAATTAAAATAATTTAATTTGTATATACCTATGTACCTGCAAAATTCAAAATTATTTTTAGGCTTAATAGGCCATTGTACAGCCGTAAAATCGGCGAAAAGTAATGCATGCTCAAGCTATTGTTTAAATGGCGCCACTTGTACGGGTGGGGTTGGCCAAAATCAAAATTTGACCTGTATTTGTGCTAGCGGTTTCACAGGTAAACCCAGCATCCAGCTTTTAAAATTGAATTAATTTTTTTATCGTGAATAATTTCAGGAAGTCGTTGCGAAAATCCGGTAGCTCTAGCTGCAACTGACTGTAATTGCTTGAATGGAGGATCTTGTCGTTCAAGTGACTCGGAGTGCATTTGTCCACCAGGATTTGATGGGCCGAGGTGTGAAACGCCAGAGCTGTGCACAACAGCAAACTGTGTCGAACCGTACAGATGTATTAACGGAAAATGTGTGTGCCCAGAAAATGTAAATTGTAATAATCCTTGTCTTCCATCTCGTTGTGAAAACGGGGCTTCTTGTTATGTGCAGGGGAACGATTATATTTGTCAATGTACGCCAGGATTTAATGGGACAAACTGTGATCAAGATAAAGATGAATGTGTCCAGGAGTCGGTTTGTGGACACGGGATTTGTCAAAATACAGTTGGGTCGTTCAGATGTTATTGCACGCCAGGATACACAGGATTTTATTGCGACTTGGACGTTGATGAGTGTTTAAGTCGTCCTTGTAACAATGGAGCTACTTGTATCAACAATGAAAATGATTATGAATGCGTTTGTTCACCGGGGTATGAAGGAAAAGATTGCAGTATTGATATTGATGAATGCGCCACGAATCCTTGCTACAAAGGATCAACTTGTATAGATCAAATTGCGAATTTCACGTGCGTCTGTATTCCAGGGATGACGGGAAGGCTTTGTGAAATTGATATTGATGATTGTGTGGTGAGTAAAATTATGAAAATTATTTGAGTTCAAAGAATTTTTTGGGAATTTACAAACCCTTATAACATACTAAAAATATTTTAATTAAGACGCATTCAACTTAGTTTTAATACTTTTTTTTCGTCTTTTTTAGTCAATGCCCTGCCAAAACGGAGGAAAATGCCTAGACAAACTAGATGGCTTCAGTTGTGATTGTACATCAACAGGATACTCTGGCGCCTATTGTCAATTGAATATTGACGAATGCGAGTCAAGTCCTTGTGAAAATGGAGCAAATTGTATTGATAAAGTGAACGATTACCAGTGCAACTGTTATCCTGGATACGCGGGAAAGAATTGTAACGAAGACATAAATGAATGTGAAAGCAATCCTTGTCAGTATGGAGGAAAATGTTTGGAGCGCTCAAACTACACGCTCTACTCTTGGCCACAGCGACATGTATTGCCATCAATTTTCGCGCAACCGTTCAGTTATGAAAACGCAAGTGGTTACGAGTGCGTTTGCGTTCCCGGGACAACCGGAAAGAACTGTGAAGTGAATATAAATGAATGTGAAACAAATCCATGTAAAAACGGAAATTGCATCGACGGGATCGGAAATTATACCTGTGAATGTGAACCCGGATTTGAAGGGTATCATTGTGAGATTGACATTAACGAGTGCCTTAAATACCATCCTTGTGTCCATGGGACATGCATTGATGGTCGTGATAATTATTTGTGCGATTGTGACGGACTTTGGGGCGGGAAAAACTGTTCGGTTCAGTTGACAGGGTGTCTAGATAAGCCTTGTTTAAATGACGGAATCTGTATCCCGTATTTGGAGAATGAGACGCAACATAAATTTAACTGTTCGTGCCATCATGGTTACCAGGGAGCGACCTGTAATCTTGTGACGACAATGTCACTTGTCGTGAGCAGTCTAGTAACAGTTAACACGACACGAGATGAAGGGTACGATATACAACTCCGCTTCAAAACAACATTACCGAATGGAGTTTTAGCTTTTGGAAGTGGCGTGTCCTACAATTACATTCTAGAGCTGGTAAATGGACGCTTAAACCTTCATTCTTCCTTATTAAATAAATGGGAAGGCGTTTTCATCGGTTCAGCTTTAAACGACAGTAAGTGGAAAAAAGTTTTTGTCGCAATAAACTCGTCACATTTGGTTTTATCGGCGGATGAGGAGCAAACAATTTATCCGATCAACGCTTACGAAGGGACAAATGGAAGTCATACATCCTTCCCGGTCACTTATCTGGGTGGAACTATCCCGAATTTAAGCTCTTATTTACGTCACTTGCCCCACACTCCATCCAGCTTTGTCGGTTGTATCGAGGATGTCGTGATTAACGGACAATGGGTGCTTCCGGTAGGGAATGAAGACTACACAAGCTTAATTAACGTTGAAACAGGTTGTCCAAGAACTCCACAATGCGAACCAAATCCTTGTTATTCAAACGGACAATGTACAGATTTGTGGCATACTTTCTCCTGTAACTGTCCTCGTCCCCATTTGGGACACACTTGCAAATACAACATCACAGCAGCTACATTTGGACATGAAAACACAACGCAATCTGTCGTTAAAGTTAAACCGAGTGCAACTGCTCGTCGAGCAATCCGTTCAGTTCTCGACATTTCGATGTTTATCCGAACAAGACAAGCGAACGGACAAGTTTTTTACTTAGGAAGCGATCCAGAGCAGTCGACGATTGCGGGAAATGATTCTGGCGAGTCTTACGTCTCCGCTTTCTTATCGAGAGGCGAGCTTCTTGTCCGCATGATTTTCAATGGAACTCCTGAAGGATACACTGTAGGCGGAAATAAATTAGACAACGGATACAATCATTTGATCGAGGTGATTCGCAACACAACGCTGATTCAAGTTAAGCTAAATGGCACAGAATATTTCCGCAAAACACTTTCGACAACAGGACAGTTGAACGCACAAGTCTTGTATTTGGGGGGACCTCCACCGAACGCTGAGAATTTCAACAGTTTGTACAAGGATGATTCAGAGAAAACTTTCTTCAAAGGAATCATTCAAGACGTTCAAGTTTCAAACGGATCTCATGCGATGATTGTGGAACTTTATCCGCTGAATGAAGATGGTCTAAAATTACCGCAATCTTTTGGAGAAGTTTCAATCGACCGAAAATCGGTTTTGAAGGGAGAAGTTTCCGACGATTTGTGTCGAGTTCAACCCTGTGAGCATGGAGCCACTTGTAAAAATACGTGGAATGACTTTGTGTAAGTAAATTTGAATTTTTATTCCACATAGAAAAATCCTTTTTTGTCCATCAATTAAAATTAATTTGATTTTTTGCTGCTTTTATTAAATGGAGCCTTTTACTGTCTACTTTGTACGACATTAAAAGGAAATGGACGGCCCCCACTAGGTAAACAAATTTGTTTATCCTCTTTAACACTCCGTTTAAAGATTCTTGTCCCTCTAAATCCTTTTTTAATATGATGACTTTATTTACGGTTTTATTGCAGATGCATTTGTCCACGAGGCTACAAGAACAAACTCTGTCAAGACATACAATTCTGCGAGCTACAAAAGTGTCCAGGAAACGCGACATGCCAAAATCTCGACGAAGGATACGAATGTATAACGAACATGACATTCCACGACGACAACGAGCCGTTATCATTTGCATTTAATCAAAAAGATCCCTTGCAGCCTATTTCAAATCCAATTGCGCCAGATATTGAGATTTCTTACCGCACAAAGTTCGGAGGAACGCTCTTATACGTTCATGATGCAGAAATGTATTTCGCAGTGTCCGCTTTCAAAAATCAAGTGACGATACAATGGATGCTCTCTTCCGACCTCCCAGTCACCCACAGATTTGATTACGACGCGGACGATACATTTGATTGGCACACAATCTACATAAAGGCAAGCAATGCGAAATTGGAGGCTGGAAAGAAGGGATGGGAACTGTTGCCAGATCCAAATCCAACATTAACTTTAAACATCGACTATCTTGCATTTATGCATCTATTCTCCGGTAAATTCTTAATTTATTTGGGCGGAATGCCGCAACAGGACAATAATGCAATCAAAAACGTTGTTGAAAAAGGATCAACGTTCAAAGGATGCTTAGGAGAGACGAGGGTTGGAGGATTTTTGCTCCCCTATTTCCCGCACAACGAAATCTACCCACCGACAACATTCCAATTCACAAGCGCGCATTTCAGTTTAAACTCCAGTCAACCGGATGAAGGATGCATTTTATGTTTCCAACAGTCCTGTAAAAACGGAGGTGTTTGTACAAATCCATCCGAAAAATATGCTTGCGATTGTCAGGCTGGGTACGAAAAAGACGATTGTTCACAAAACATAGACGAATGTTTGTCTGCCAACTGTACAAATAACTCAACGTGTATCGACGGAATCGCAAGCTTCACATGCCAATGTTTAGATGGTTTTGAAGGAGAATTGTGCGAGAATGAAATTGATGAATGTCTTTCAAATCCTTGTCATAATGGAGGAACTTGCGTGGACTTGTTGGCTTCTTTCTCTTGTGAATGCACAGAAGACTATGCTGGTGCGCAGTGCGATACTTTCCGGCTGATAACGTGCGAAAATAATCCGTGCAGAAACGGATCTCAGTGTATTGATGGATTTAGTAAGTATTTTTGAGTATTTTTAACGTATTTTTTAATAGTNGTGTTAGTGTTCCAGACATTACATAAAAATGGATCGAGAATGTCAGTAGATAGGTAATAGTTTAACATCATTTAAATTAGATTATAAACCAGTGAAATTTTGGACAACTCCTGATACAAAAATATTTCTTCGGATTTCTGACCATGTCCAACTATTACAACTAAACTATTTTTTTTTTCATAGAATGTATAATTCAAAAACGAAGAAAACCACAAAGGGGATTATAGGGGGCAGATTAATTGAATTAATTCAATAAATTTCTTGCCGCCCTCGGTTTTTTGCGTTTCAGACTATTCGGAAGATGAAAGAAAGAAAAGCTAAAACTCGTACATCCTCCAAAAAATCCTCATACCCATATATGGTCTGAGCAACAGACTTCTATTAAGATATAATTAATTATACTGAATTATATTTCTATTGTATGAGCATATGACATTTAGACTGCCACATTGAAGGGGATACGCCCACTCGTTCGAAAGCCAGTCTGTCGAAGGCCGTTCGGTCGAAGCCCGGTCGTTCGGATGAATGCCATGGTCAATCGGTCGAATGCCATGGTTGGTCAGACTTTAATGATTCCCCAAGAAATTTTCCTTTTTTTAACCATTTCTAAACAAATGTTAATAATTTCCCAAGAAGTTTGTTTTCTAATAAATTCTATCAGAACGGACTTCGAACCGACTTTTCGACCGAACGACTTTTTCGATCGAACGGCCTTCGACCAAAAGACTTTCGACCGAATGGCCTTCTACCAAACTGGGGTATATCCGTTGAAGTGACAAAAATGTGACAAACAGAGTTTAGCTTGAAACTAGAAAAAATTTAGTCGAAATAGGGATACAAATTTGTCATAAGAAATCTCTGTAAAAATAATAGCCACAATTTACCCACATTATATTTCACATAAATTACTCAAATGAGCTTAGATTATTACCAGAATTCTTACATCAGAACACTTAGATTTTTAAAATTTTGGTTATTAACCCCCTTGCTAATAAATAAAAAAATCTGTTTGCCACATTTTTGCCAGATTAAGTTGTTGCATTACAAATTCAGTTTTCTCAGGTGCAAAATGAAAATCATATTTTTTGGACTAAATTTGGCTATTTTCTATTAAAAATAATTTTTAGCCAAATTTTTATCAGCATAACATGCAGTATTGTGACCACATACTTGACACGCTTTGATTTTATCAGTTTGTTTTGAAAAGTACAGGCTAGTTTAGCACATTTTTGCTACCTCGAAATTACTTCATTACGGAAACATTTTTTGACAAATTCAGTATTTTTCAAGAAATTTGACATTTTAATGCTAATATTGACTATTTTCTTTTATTAAACTACTGCCAAATTTTTCCAAAGTTGCATTAAGTTGACATATGCTATGCAATCTGCTTCGGGGAACCAACTCCCCATTGAAATTACTTTGTTTATTTACTAAAATCATAAACAGTTTAGGTTGACATGGAATATTTATTAAAAATTACTATAATTGGTGCCTTTTCCACTTCTACACGGAAAAAAAAGTTGGTGAATGTAACCAAAAACAGCGATTTCTGGTTAATTTCACTGGTTGCATCGTCGTAAACACCGCCTACTTACCAATTCCAAAAAATCTGGTTGAAATCAACCAATATGAAGGGTTGGCAACAAATATGGTTGAATCGTCGTAAACCCCTCAAATTACCATTCATTTTGGTAACAACTAAATTACCATTTTTTACCAATTTACCAAACATTATTTGATAAATCACATACCAATTACCAAATTTTATGGGTTGAATTTACTAAATTAGCCAATTACCAACTTCCAAATTTATTTGGTTAAAGTTACCAAATTAAAATATGCATACATGGGTAATTGAGCCAAAGACCTTTGATATCTGATTTGTAAATTTTCAACTTCATTACCTCATTGTCGATGTTAACCAACAATATTGGTGAAATTTTCCAATATTTTATTATTGAAATTGATAAATGAAATTTTTGAAATTCATAGTTCCGTTTCCATATTTAGTTTTAAGGAAAGGAAGTTTTTTCTCTTATTTGAAATAAAATTCTTTGGAAAGAAATTTTTAGAGATTTTTATTTTCAAGTTTTAAAAGAAGCGAAATTTCGTGATTTTTTTTTAATCACAAAAAAATGAGAACTCTGCCTCTGTACCGTAACGGTGCTTCTATTAGAATACTAGAAATTTGAATCTCATTTTCAGAATTTTTAAATTTTATAATATTTTTATAGATTCCACAACAGGCAACAAT
>JXPH01033476.1:1126-12524 GCA_001014845.1 Mochlonyx cinctipes | reverse complement strand
AACGTGTTCGGGGAAACGAAATTCAAGGAACCGAGCTTTGAGCAAACGTAGTGCTGCCTATTTTACATATTATTAAGATATCTCGTAGATTTTTGTTAATTTCCAAATCAGTAAAATTACATTTCATGTGAAGCTAAGCATGCATTGTAAATGATGAATAAAACAAATCAGTAAAAATCTCGAAACAATCCTTATAAAAAATCATTGTACCAATTTTTGCCCCGTGAAAGGTCCCTCGACGTCAACAATACAATATGTCTCTTGTTATACTTTTTCTATACAAAAATTTAGAAAAATGTGTTCATTAAAATTCAGTGCATTCCTACCATACACACTAAATAAAAATGACTGAACTTCAGTTATAAATAACTGAAATTTGCTCAGCTGAACTTCAGTTATCAATTCAGTAGTGTCCCTGATAACTTATTGGCAGTTAAGCTTTTGTAACTGAAGTAAGTACTTTTATAACTGAAGGTTAGTTATAATCAATTTTTTCTAAATATTGTTATTTTTAATCGGAAATCGAATTTTTAGTTACTTTTAAGTATTTTGAACTATTTTAGGACATTTTTGGAAAAAAATATTTTTTGACTGAAGTCAACTGATTTTCAGTAATGAATGACTTCACTTATGTGGAAAGTATTGAATACTGTGCTTCAGTAACAACTCAAAAAAATTTTTAGCATTCAGTTATCCGCATAACTGAATGGGCTCAGAGTTTTTTAGTGTGTAAGCCATATAAAAGTAGGTACTTATCGTATCCCCAAATCAATGTTATATTAAGCATATTATTCATTATGTCAAGCAAGCTGTTATGTTATACATAATATGTGAAGTAATTTTATAATAAAAAAATAAAAATCGCAATTTTAAAGTTCAAGTTTAATAACCGACTATTTTGTATAACATAAAGTTGAATAAGATTATATTCCAAAAGAAGCAAGAACAAATGCTGTCTGTACAAAAAAGTAAAAAATAAATTGAAATCCTTGCTCCAGTTAATCTTCATTTGATTGGGTGTAATTTTTTTTTTCGTTTATTTTTTCTTCTCGATTTAAGCACAATTGTGTATAATGGGGATGACATTTACAACAACCTTTACAGGGAACTGTAGCAGTCCGGTTCCTGCTAAAGGTTACTTGTCTTAAATAGTAGTTGCTACGTGAAAACAAAATTATTTTCTTTTTTTGTTGTACATTCGAGCAACATCATATGCTTAAAAATAACTTATGTCGGGAGAGTATCAATTTACAGCAAGATTACTAGTACTAACCTGTAGATTTTTTTTATTATTTTGTTCTAATTGCTCTTCGAGGACATGCCATCTTTCAAGTACATTTAATTTTTTTCTATTAGAACTCGTGCATTAAATTTTTATTTTATTTTTTTCATTCATTACAGTTTTTGCCAGTAAAGCGGAAATTAGAAAACTTCAGAGCTGGTGTGTTATTAAAGTTATTTATAAATCGTAATAGTTGTGGGTCAAGTGTAAAGTAAAAATGACCCCTTCAACAAAAATTCGCATTTTTGGTGCTATTATTGGAGTATTCAGCATCTTTTGGGCTTACTTCCTCAAGCTATTCATTGAGGAGTATGTACAGTGGTACATTGCAACTTGGGATGGAGCCAAATTCGTTATTAAAACGGCTGCCAAAGGCGTTTTGACTGATGTCATCAATGGAGGCGAGCATGTTAAAAGTAAGTTTTTCTATTCATATTATTAAATATTTAGAATCTTTGTTTCTAATTTTCAATGTTAAAAGACGATTTGGATTTGTTACTTGATGTACCAAACATGGTTTTCATAATTTACTTTTTGGCTGCTTGCCTGTTCTTGTTGGGAGTTTGCATCGTAAGTTTAACATATTTTATAAAACTGTAGATTATCATAATTCTGGGATATTTCAGAAATGCAACATAGCAATGTTCCCTTTGTGCCTTTTGGGTATCGCAAACGTGATGTTTGTTTCCATCTATTTCGTTACTCTCTACGTTGACCACAAAGTAGTACCAAAAGATGATGACTCGGAAGCATATTATAAATTTGTCCTGAATATTTGCATCGATGTTTTCACTTATTGTAAGTCCCTGTCCCGTTTTATAGTTTAAAATATACTAATTATAAATCTATTATTTACAGTCGTCAACTTAAATGTGGTGATTGATATTTGGGTCGTAACGTTCCAAATCAATTTTTTTTCGGATGCACATTATGCAAATCGTTTATTTCCCGCATAAAATGCACAACACCAATGTATTCCTTCTTTTTTAAATAAAATTTATGTAATAATTATTTTGTACCTGGCTAGAATTGGCCATTTTTGTTATTATTTTAATATGACTGGGGCGAAGTTCCCTGGTCAATAATATTAAATTTTGAATTCATTTTACGTTTTTAAAATGTACTTACTTGATACAATTTAATAAAAACCAGCCACAAAACTGGCGACTTTCTAGAATTTTCTATTTATAAGAAAAGGTTTTTTTTCCTGGCGTGAATCGCATTTTTTATTTGGAAAGGCCACAAAACTTTCCCTTTCCAACGACACCTTGCTTACTTTTGTATGTTTGCTAGAAGTCTTACTTACTTGCTTAAGGGCCTATGGTACACAGGCGGGACACAGCTGATCAATAGTCCTTATCCACGTCATTCTCCCCATTCATAGTTGCGTACACCCAACTCTGAGGTGACGGAAGGCACCAAGTTTGGTGTAGTCTACCTCTGGATCTGGTTCCTTCGTGAGGACAGTACTCCAAAGCTTCTTTAGCTACTGATTCGGACTCCATTGGGCCGCACGTGGCCGATCCATCCAAGTTTACGTCGCCTGATTTCTATCCATGCTGGTCATACCACATCACTGCCATAATTCAGTGTGAGTAATCGTTCGAGGCCATCTTATCCGGAGGATTTGACGTAGACATCTATTGACAAATGTCTGAATTTTATTGGTGACTGACTCAGTCACTTTCCAAGTCTCGAGACGCGTACTGCAGTTTATTTAAAATCTTCCTCTCGCGGTGTTGTTGCGGCTTTGAACATCTTCTGGTATGGACAAGGGAATGATAACAGTGTTAGTTCAATAAACCATATTGTGTCGGGAGTTGGAGAGATATAATCTGGAGGATAATGCTGTTGAAATGATCTTGTCCTACCTGGCCGGGCGTAGTCAATATGTTGAAAATGGTGATGCTAAATCGGAGAGGTTGTCGTTAAGGAATGGAATTCCACAGGGTTCTATAATGGGTCCCTTGTTATCCTCCATCTTCCTGATTGCATTTTATTCTCAACCTACCATCTGTTTGCTGATGATTTTCAAATCTATAATTCTGATTGGCTTGAAAATGCGCAGCAAATAATCTCCAATATTAATCAGGATCTTGCGCGTATACTTGAGTGGGGTAAATGCAATGGGCTTTAATTAAATGCCTCAAAGACTCAGGCAATAATCTTCCACTATCAGGTTATTGCTGCTGAGCGTATTTCAGATGTTCCAGGTATACGACTCGATGATCAAGATATCTCATACAGTCCTACTGTTAAAAATCTTGGTTTGTATATGGATTCACACCTCAATTGGATCGAAAACAAAAAAAATTGATCTGGATTTCATGGATGCGCGTTTTCCGCTGATTTGACGCCATACCAATTCAGCGTGCTCTTTGAATTTATTTTTATTTTTTTCAATTTCTTTTATTTTTTTGCCGACTTTTGGGATCGAACCTCCGCCTTTCTGATCAGCAACCAAAGACGCTATGCAATATACACCATCCAGTCCACGCACATCTCTAGCATACTCTCTATATCCTTTATTTCCTTTATTTTTGAAGGGCCGTAAAATCGAAGGATGATCGTCGGACTTCGAAATTATTATTTCGTTAAAAAAAAGTACACGCTCCGTTTAAAATTTTGAAGGTTTTTATCAAAAAACAGACGAGATACCCAGATGAAAATAAAACCGTATACTGTTCGCATACTACCCGCATACTGCACAGGAAGATGCTGCAGTTATCGAACAGTACAGCTTTTTTTCTTATGGGTAATCCAGATTGAATCAGACGAATCGGCGCCAAAAATCATCCCTGTTTGAAAGGTGGGTTACAAAGTAAAAAACAAACAAGTTACGATAACATATTTCAGCTTTGAGAAGTCTTATGCCCAACATGGTCGTTGGAAAAGCTTTTCTTTGAGATGAGAGAATGAGAAAATACCTTGGTTGGTGTCGTTTAAAGTGGTGGTGGTTTGGAACCCACTATATGCTGTAGGTCCACTAATACCTAGAAAGTTCTCTGAAATATGAGGACTAGCCTGGTCCCAATAGGGTACCTATAGGCCTTATTATATTATTATTATTATTGGCTGAGTAAAAATCGATCCCTATTGTCCACGTTCCCGTCGGCTGGGTACATCAAAACATCTTTTACACCCCCTCGGGGATAAAAGCTATGTATCAACGAGGAAGTGTAATTGTTGTCGTAACTGACCGATTGATCACGGATGTTTGGTAACAGATAGGGCAAACGTAGTATTCTTTGCTGGGAGCAAAAATTGCTTCCTTCAGAATGTAGTCACACTTTTATTGCGGGGTAGTAACACAGTGAAAGATTTCCTCTTTTAGAATAACGCTTTCAAGAAAGGGTACAATGATAGGTGTAGACAAGTCATAAATTAGTTTTCAGGTGTGGACAACCCACAAATTTACCTCCAAGAAAGTCCTATAACGAGCTGCTATCAGCGTTATCACTAGTCTGTAAGGGTTCAGGATTTAGTACTGACCCAATGCACAGGGATCTGTGATGAGATTATATGACTTTATCATCTTATCAATCTTAGGGGCACTCTTAGGAAACGGAGGATCAATTAAAAAACTCAAACAAACTAGAAGGACGAGATGGTAAAAGAAGGAATTGAGGCAAACAATTCAGGAAGATGCAAAACAGAAGGAGGAAAAAGAAGAAGACAACCATAAGGGAGTGGAATGATCTAGTAAGCAGGGGCTTATAATAGAAAGAGCTAATACACTACATCCCGAAAGAAAATAGATACTCGTTGGAGATTAAGTTCACTAATTTCGACTATTTTCTTTAAGGAAGTGTGGTTTTGCAATTCTAGTATAACAAAAATAAAACAGCAAACCGCTATTGAGATTGTATATATCAATAGAAAGCAAAATAAAACAGTGGGAAAAACCTGGAGTCTAGTCTCACTATCTTATCATGCATTAGATCAGAGTCCCGGTACTTTACTGTAGTGGGAATTCACTAGCACCTAAAAATAGTGATTATGCAAGAGGATGTTCGGTAGCCAAGTAAAAAATTTAGTGCTGCAAAGCCATTTTTATGTTGTCCAAAACATAGGAATGTGGTGGAACCGCTAAGCATTCGTCCTTTAGGAGTTGAGGTCGGTGAGGTTGTCCATTTGCTAGGGTGTTCCCAAGTGTAACTCAATTACACTTGATGCATAAGTAGGCAAAGAGGAGAAGCAACGCACACCGACAAATGCCGTTATATCTGAAAGGTTGAAGGTGATTAGGTAGGGATGTATTTGAAGTTGATATTAAAGCAACGAGATAAAATATGAGGTTTATAAAGACTTTCAAAGACAGAAGTATTGCAAAAAAAAATTAAATTAGCTTACACAGTTATTGCATTAAAACGTGACGACCAGACAGTATATCGCAACACCATTGATGTCTTTCTAATTACAAATTCCATCCTTCATTAAAGTTTCAACGCCCTAGATAACAAAAATAGCAAAAACAACCTAGCTTCCGCATTGTACACATTTCTTATATCGTCTCTTTAAACGTTTGCCCCAATTTTTGACAGTCCTCGAATCAAAATTCATCACCCGTTTTTCGTGATTTTGCGAATAAATAATTACCCCATCAAAATATACATACTCTTACCAAAAAGTCAAGCAGCAATCGAATTGAAGCAAAATGAAATCACACTTTTTTATCACGAAATCCATGTTACATGATTGGAAAGAAATGCAAAAATAAAAAACAATTTTTTTATATTTTTTGTACAAAAAGAAATAATTTAAATATTTTATTTTATTTAGCGCTGTCAGAAAAAGCTGGAGGAAGTTGTTTTATATAAATAGGAGGACGTTCTTCGTCATCCTGTAAGGAACGCGTTCTTTCAGTACCATGTCCTTGATACTCACTGACCTCAACTTCTTGAACTGTTTCGATTGGACTGGAAACTACTATTCGCCTAATGTTGACAGTTCTGGCTGTTTCTTTAGCGTTTTTAGGAGCTGGTGTTGCTGAAAGCACCCTGGACCGTACGAAACTGTCGATTATACTGCTAGAACGCTCAGCATCTTTTCCCATTCCGATTTCGGTGATTCCATCATGTGCTGAGAGGAGTTCAATGTATTTATCTTGATTACTTTTAGCTTCCTCGGCGGAAAGGTGGCTCTTAATGATTACAGGGTTACTAATTTGAGAAGATCTTGAGGAAGCATCGATTAATGGTGCACTTTTAGGCTCTTCACTTTCTAATGGGTTTGAAGTTGTTGTTGAGTAAGTGATTGTAATATCACCTCGTACTGGTGGTTCTTCAGCCTTATTTTCTTCTGAAGATGTCTTTTCAATAGGCTTTACTGTGATGTCTAACGTTTTATTCGAATCAAAGTTTCCTCTTGCCTCAATGACGACAGAATCGTCGTAATCGTATTTAAATTCTTCTGTCGTTGTTTCTGGTGCTGGAGTTGTTGTGGTGGTGGTTGTTGTTGTTGGGATTGGTGTTGTGGGTGTTGTTGGAATTGGAGTTGTTACGGCAACAAATTCTTGGTTTTGTGGAGTTGTTGAAACAACAAATGGTTCATAGGAGACTGTAGTTACAGGAACTGCTGTAGGCTGGAGAACAAATGTGTTGTGGGGGGTTGATTGTACAATGTAATTCTGATTTTGTTCACCATTGGAATGCACTTCAACTTGTGGATTCACAATATACTTTTCATGTGTTTTTTGAACAAAAGTTACGGAAGCTGTATCGTCTCTCACTTCATTTCTTTGATGAAGGAAAAGTGTTCCTTGATAAGGCTCTAAAATCTTCTGGTATCCTTGTCCACCATCAATTGGGCGACGACGAACAATATAAACGACGTCTTGAGGTTTTTCTTGGTGAGATTGAATGTGGATTTCTTGTGATTCAGGGTGAACATCTTCCGTAAATATAACTTGGCGTTGGGATTGTTCTTCTGGAGCTTGTTTTTGTACTGGGGCTTGATGATAAGCCTTGTACGCTTGATGAGCTTCATCTTCGTAGATTATTCTGGTTCTTGGAAGTGCCATTAACGGCACTTCTTTTTGTCTGTAAACAACACGGTTTGGAATGAATTGAACTAGATTTGGTTTCCTTTCCTCCTGTTTTTCTTCGACTTTTTCTTCCTGAATCTGCGCTCTTTCGGTTACCGTAATTGGTTCTGGCATAGCGGTTGTGACAGTAATTTTAGTTTCTGGTGTTGGTGAAAATTGATCTGGAGCGGGAGTTACTGTAGCTGTAGCTTCATGGTGAGTCCTCAACTTCTGACTCTTTTGCCTTAATCGTTTCCTCGGCCTTTCCGTCACAGTAATTTCAATTTCAGGTTGTTCGTCAGCCTCTTCTTGTTGTTCATACTCTTGCTGTTGCTGTTCCAACACTTGTAATGGTTGCTGTTGCCGTTGCTCAAACTGTTGTTGCCGTTTTAGTTGTTCATAATCAGGTTGTTGTTGTTCATACTGTTGTTGTGGTTCTTGCTGTTGTTCATACTGCTGCTGTTGTATTCTTCCTGAAAATTCGCTTTGTTGTTGTTCTACCGGCTCATAGAATTGTTGATCGTATTGTTGTTGAGGTTGCTGATACTCTTCTTGTGTTCTGATTTGATTGTTTCTAAACACAAGTCTTCCTGGATGGAAAGGACGCTCTGTTGTTACAAAGACTTGATTTCTTGGAGTTTGAACGTATTGCTCTTGAACATAGGGTGCTGGAGTAACTTGGACACGAGAAGGAAATTGAGCAAACTGATCTCTTGGAGCTTCAAATTGTTGTTGAGCGATTGGTGCTGGAGTTACATTGCCTTCAGAGAACTGAGCTCTAGCTGGGAAGAAGTTTCCTTGGTTTTCTCGCGGGGGGAAGAAAACTTGCGGCCTTTCAGTGACTGTTATTTGATTTCTTGGACTTTGCACAAATTGTGGTCTTTCAGTAACTGTTATTTGATTTCTTTGACTTTGAACAAATTGTGGTTGTGGTTGAGCGTATACGGGATTTTGTTGGACTTCTTGGTTTTGATTTTGATCGTAAACGTAATTCTCCTGAACCTTGACTCTTGGTGCTTCTGTTTGTAGAAACTGTTGTTGTTGAGGAATTTGTCCACTTGGATTCGCTGCTTCAGAGAATTGGGCTCTAGCTGGGAAGAAGTTTGCTTGATTTTCTCGTGGGGGGAAGTAAACTTGTGGCCTTTCAGTGACTGTTACTTCATTTCTTGGACTTTGTATGAATTGTGGCCTTTCAGTAACTGTTATTTGATTTCTTTGACTTTGAACAATTTGTGGCTGTGGTTGAGCATATACGGGACTTTGTTGGACTTCTTGGTTTTGATTTTGCTCGTAAACGTAATTCTCCTGAACCGTAACTCTTGGTGCTTCTGTTTGTGCAAACTCTTGTTGTAGAGAAACTTGTCTACTTGGAATCGTCGCTTGTAATCTAAATTGTGGAGCTTCATAATTAAAGTTGCCTCGTAGTCTGGGTGGTCCTTTTGGAGCTGGTGCTTGTTCAATGATTTGTGGCCTAGCCTCAAGATTAAAGTTTGCTCTTGTGAATGCTGGAGATTGTGGTGTTGGTGCTGGTGCTTGTTCAATGATTTGTGGCCTAGCTTCAAGATTAGAGTTTGCTCTTGTGAATGCTGGAGATTGCGGTGTAGGTTCTGGGGTGTAGCTCATGTATTTAGGTTGCGCTGGAAATTCATATTTGTATGAAAACTGGTTATTACTTTGAGGAACCGGGATTGAAATTTGAGCTTTTGTCTGTTCAGCAGAGAGTTTCCCTCTAATATCAGTCGGTTGAATTTCATTTGTGTAAGTGGATTGTGCTCTAAAGTCAAAAGTTTTTTCAGACTTTGTTTCTGTTTTAGAAATAGGATGCTCAAGTTCGACTAGAGCGCTTCCTACAGGACGAATAATTACACGCTCTTCAATGTCGTAAAACTCGTTTTTGATTGCTGGCCTTCTAACTTGATATTTTTTCGTTTTGAATATTGGTTTCAGTTCTTCTGGCTCTTGTACAGGAACAGATTCTTGATATACTGGAGTTACCGTTGATTGGAAGTAGGTTCGGAATGCTGGTTGTGCAACGGAAGCGACAGTTGGCTGCACTACACTAAATGTAGTGTGAACTGGTTGTTGCTGCACAGTTCTAACATTTTGATCGGTTAAATGGTATTGTACCTGTAACAAAAATTATTTGTAGAACAATAATTTATAAAATTTTAAGTAAAATTACTGGCGGTTGCTGTCCTCCAAAAGAGTATGCGTAAATTGAAGGTGACGAAATTACTGGAACTGAATATTGGGCAGACTTTGATGACCACCTCTTGTCTGGACCTGCCTGTAGTCCCTCTGGTGGCGGTTTATTTGAGTATGTAATCCCTGCGGGATTTTGGAATGGGAGTTCTACAGAAACGAAGCCACATAATACTGTTTCCAGGAATACTATACTTATTATTACTTTTAATAGCATCCTAGAATGAAATATAATGACTATTAATAATTAGAAAAGAGTATATGTTGCATGATATCCACATCACCGCGGCTATATTACACCAGCAACACTTAAAGCTAGCATGCGTAAATACCACTGAAGGTCTCGTAGGCAGATTAGTTGACCACTTTGGTGGTTCAATTTGAGGTTTAGTCCAAGATACAAACAAAATACCAGACCATAAGACAAATCTAGGACATTTGGGAATTTTCTACACAAAGTTCCACAACAACTTTTTTCGATTTTGTTATGTGAAGAAGGAATTGTCAGCATTCTTTTTACCTACATTTTGTTTAAATCCATCTGTGTACTGGGTATTTTACCCTAATTTAGTAACTCATAAAAATATCCAAATTTAATTTTACCAAGACAAACAACGCTAAAGAAAGAAAGCACCAAGCCTGTTGAACGCTATTCTTTTGTCTTAAAACAAAATAATTATAGCATTCAATAGCCTTGGTGCTAACCACCCTAAGGGTGCTAAGTTCCAACTGTGGTTAAACTCTGTTTAAACTATAGTGTTTATTTTAACCACCCTAATGGATCGGTTGCCACGTCAATAAAGTATAGCAACATAAAAATAATAAATTCAGTACTTTTTCCTTCAATATGCTGCCAGAGTCCATTTTTGATAAGATTATGATAAATAAGTGTCTAAACACTAAACAGCGTGTAACGAAGATAAACGATTTTTTTAGTTTTCTTAGAAAAAGTACCCATGTAGATTTCCGGGTACTTTCTCAGGTGAAAAGTCTAGATACTTCAAAATACAAAGTTGAAGCCACAAAAATATCTATCGGCGACAAATGTTGTGTATACATTACATTTTCGATTGAGAAAAGGATCAGATTCAAAAGCATATTCAATACACAATAAAAAACGAAAGGAACTTTAATTTTCGGAAACCGAATGAAAGTTGCTGAAGTTATAGACCAGCGGTTTTGGAGGGTCCAATTTGCTCTCCACCAATGGTCCGGATTTTGAATTTCTTTCATTTTTTCATCATAAAACAAAATAAACAATCAATTTCAGTACTTGGAGTCAAAAACAAATAATTGGAACATGTGAAAATCCCTCAAGGGGTCAAAATTTAGTATTTGATCTAATTTCACAAATTTTCATTCGATTTTCCAAAAAGTAAAGTTCCATTGGTTTTTAGCTTTTCATCACTATCATTCAATAGATGAAAAGGTTATGGATTCAGTACCAGATACCTGTGTACCAGAAACATCGAGAATTCTCGAGTTCTAGTGATCGATATGAGCTCAAATTTGGAATATAAGCTTTTGGTAAGTATCCAAGTACAGTTCCTAAAAACGTTTGACCCTGGGACATCCGGATTTGCAGGCTTTTAGGTACCGTCCACTTCCAGAATTTTGAGTTCTAGTGATCGGAATTAGCTCAAATTTGGAATATAAGCTTATGCTGTGTGCCCAAGAACAGTTCCTGTGCTATATTTGGGATAATNTATAAGCTTTTGGTAAGTATACATGAACAGTTCCTATGCTGAATTTAGGATTATTTCATCCCTACCTGGTGCTTCCAATTACAAGAGTTTCTTAAATAACTCTGTAAATACTTTTCCGATCCTCTTCAAAATTTGCACATATCATCGTTGTTGAAGTCTAAATCCAGATACTATGACAAGATA
>JXPH01033407.1:263-14856 GCA_001014845.1 Mochlonyx cinctipes | reverse complement strand
TAATAATGGATGGAGAATGTCAGTTGATAGGGCTTNAGCTTTTCCATTTTTCAAAGAAGATAATGCTTCTTCGACCTCCGCTCTACTGGGTGGCTCAACATTAATCCTCGTACTGATGCTGACGGGTGCTGGAGCTGGATTTTGCTGGTTGTTAACGGGCTGCTGTGGATCGTCTGCATCGTTATTAAAAACTTCGTTGAAGTGCTCCCACCACCTATGCAGTTGCTCGTCTTCAGTATGCAGGATGTTCCCGTCCTTACCTTTCACGACAGGCAGGGCCCTCTTTTTGATCGGATTCGCAAGCTCTTTAGAGATTCTGTATAGTTGTTTAGAATCTTTACGTGCCTATTCTCTGCTTGGGCTGCTAAGTCGTTACAGTGATTTCGGAAATCACGCCTGTGAGTGTGACTACTACAGGATGTGCGGTGCAGTGTATCGTGATGACGTTGGAGTTCGACTTTTCTTTGTCCCGACAAACGAGGGCATAAATTTTGATTGCCTTTCTCTCTTCAAGGATCTTTTTAGTTTCGTTCAACTGCGACTTTCGATGACCGGGATTTGGATGACCCAAGACAGACTCACAGGTATCAATGTAATAATTTTTTTATATTCATCCAACCTTGCTTCAGCTCACCAGTATCTGCATCGTCAGTACTAGTAAATAACACTTCGTATCTATTTCGGATCTCGGCGGTGAATTGACTCTGTACTAGGGGATCTTTGAGTTTCACAACGTTGTACTTCCGCATTTTCATCACGCCGATTCTCTGAGCAGCATGCATCTTCAATCTAAAGTAACCAACTAATAGGTGATGTGGTGTTCTCAAGTCAGTGCCTCGCCTACTCTTTACATCAATAAGAGATGAACGCCAAGATCTGTTAATCATGATGTGATCTATTTGGAAGAAATCACCATTTGGATGCACCCACGTGACTTAATGGATCGTTTTATCAGTCAGCAACTCTTCGTTTTCATAAGGTGCTCGATCAATCCCGTGTCTGCCCATTACGTTCTTGATGCCACTGTTTTTAAAGCCAACAGTAGCATTAAAATCTCCTATCAATACTTGAATGTCACCATTTGAAATGGTTGACAATACAGAGTCCAGACGATCGTAGAACTCCAATTTTATTGAGCAGTCCTTATCATTAGTTAAGCGTAGCATTGGACTATCGTCGTATGAGCAGATTGTGTATGAAATCTGGATTTCATAATACGGTCAGTTATGGGCTCCCAACTAATGAGGCTTTTTCTCGCATTTTCACTGAGGAGTAATGCGACTCCTCTTTTGATGTTAACAGTGCCAACTAAATAACCGGGGTTCAGCATGCTGCTTCCATCTGCGAGCTTGTTTTCACCATGTCCTTCTAACCCATTAAGTCGTGTTCAATTTTTGCTGCGATAAAACTGACTAACCTCTTGAACATGAACGGCATTCAAACGCCTTGTATCCCATACTTAAATTCATGTCATAAATTACCTTGTTTACCATATTATTTATTAATAATATCGCACACAAAGAAATCGACCTTCTCGACGACGATGAAAAAACGTGTTAATTCAATCGTCACAGGTTGGATTTGAAATTTGAACCCTTCTGGTTGATAGGCAGACGCTCTACCGATAAAACCACGTGGGCAGTCGAAAGGGTTTTTAAATTTTCTCAAATATTGATAGACTAATTCGAGGGTGCCACGCAATGCAGAGATAATAAGTATTTGCTCACAATAGAGTAATTAACGATGACGTCAAAAATGTCAGAAACACAGGACAAAGATGGCGATTTGAACGACTCTTAAAAAATAATGAAATGAAAATCTTGGCTGTCAAAATCAAAGGAAGTCGGTGTCGTGCATTGCGCTTATTACTCTATAGGGTAAATATCCTAAATAGTGACTCAAAGTGGCAAAATTTGCCACTGATGAAAAAATGACTCAAATAATATGCTACATTTTAGCTTACTATGCAGTTTTTGCTATTATCTCTTAGGGACTTCAATTAAGCAAGCTGGGATATTATGGATGTTATGAACATTGTATCATGACAATATACAATCTTAAGTTGTCCGAAATTCATAGGGTAGAGTAGGCAAAAGTGACATTTTATATCTGAATTAGCAATTTCATTTTTCTGAGCGAATGCTACTGTCAAGAAATCTATATCTGTCATTGGTTTTAGCCTTCGATCCTCAGTTTTTGAGTTAGAGCAAAGTGGGTTACTTTTTCAATATGTTTTATTTCAAACGGAACATTTGGCAGCTTCGGCTTTCAGCATTTTCACGTGTGCGGCTTATTACACTAGCCCTTCTCGATGTGTGGTTATGTGTTCAGTGACAGATTCACCAGGCATAAACGCTATATACGAGAAGGCAACATCACCAACATATTGAGAAGAGGCTAGTTAGTATATTATTAGCACTTTCAGGAGCGTCGCAACTCTATTATTTTTATTTTCCGGAGATTATCACTAAGCTATTCGTAGGCTTTTCTCTGCCTATTATTATCTATACAATGTTCAAACAGCATAAAACTGACTACTCAAATAAGACTCTCCAAGTTAATTCTATTCTGATGCACTCATTGAGCAAAAAATGATTGCATTTAATATCGATTTGTATGTATACAACATAGGAGAAAAAAGCTCAACCCAACATCTATTTATTAGCATCGTTTTTTTAATTGAAAATCTCGAAGATTAGATACTTCCAGTTATCACGATGTAAATGGTAGATTAAAGTACAAACTCTTCTCTCTGCAAGCGGCCATTTTTTTCAATATATCATTACATTCATATCTCAGCCCATACAATTAATGCTCATTGAAGTTGATTGGTTCTTCTTTTAAGTTTATGTTCTCATAACATACATACCATTCACACACATTGATTTTCCGAGCGTATATCTTAATGAAAAATCTTTTTTTTTATTCCTTTTTTTTGCTTTATTATAATGACTTCCATTACCTATGTGTGTTTTTATTTTGTATTTGCACTTTATCGTTTAAAGTATATAAGGGTTGATAGTTTGCAATTAAAATTTTCAAATTAATCATAAATTACATCTTTGGTTTTGTTTTATGAAGAGAGAAAGAAGGAGATTAATAAATATATTAAATATATTTATATTGAATATGAAGTTTGATGACTTGTAAAATCAAAGCTTTTTGTTTTGCTTTTTGCAAGGTTTTTTTAAAGGCGGGTACGTGGTGCAGTGTTCTGAAAGATTGTATCGGAAACTTGCTCTTTCAAAACAAATTCAAACGGTTTCAACAATTATAACGTACGAGCGACTCTTAGTTCATCTGATAACAACTCTAGAAGTGGCCAAGCAATTTATAAAAGAACCAGGCCGATGCGGCTTCATGACTTTAACTTCTAAAGTTTTTTTCTAGACCTCCGCTACTAACATCCCTCCGGCTAATTTGGGGTGCCATTAGGGGGACGTACTAATTAGATTATTGATGACGTCACACTGTTTCATTATAAAAATTCATCATTTTTAGTATAAAAATGTCAATGTAAGAACCTCTGATTGGTAGGCATAAAATGGGTACCAATTAATAGTTTTGACCAAAATTTGAAAAAAACATTAATAAATATGTGATATATGTCGTTTTTACAGTTAAAATGAACAACTTTTGCATGGGAGCCCACAGAAGCCTTTGTCCGATTGGGCTAAAAATTGGTAGACATAAAGTGAATACCAATTTATTAATAATCTTGGCCGAAATTTTTAAAAAAAATTATAAATTAATGTGTGATTGATGTCGTTTTTATCGATAAAATGACGAACTTTTGTATGGGAGCCCACAGAAGCCTTTGACCAATTAGGGTAAAACTAGATAGGCATGAAGTGAGTACCAATTAATAATTTTGACCAAAATTTCAAAAGATTTTGTTCATAAATGTGTGATTTATACCGGTTTCGCCGATAAAATGACGAACTTTTGTATAGGAGCCCACAGAAACCTTAGTCCAATTAAGCTAAAAATTGACAAACGTAAAACGAGTACCAATTAATAATTTTGGCCCAAATTTCAAAAGATTTTATTCATAAATGTCGGATATAGAGTGTTTTTTCTCGATAAAATGACGAACTTTTGCATGGGAGAAGCCTTTGTCCAACTGCGCTAAAAAAATTTAAGCATTAAATGAGTACAAATTAATAATCTTCAATAGATTGTATTGATAAATGTGTGATTGATATCGTTTTATCGATAAAATGACGAACTTTTGTTCACAAATGTGTGATTTATATTGGTTGGTATGACGAACTTTTGAATGGGAGCCCACAGAAGCCTTTGTTTGATTGGGCTAAAAATTAACAGACGTAAAACGAGTACGAATTTATAATTTTGGCCAAAATTTCAAAAGATTTTATTCATAAATGTCGGATTTAGAGTGATTTTCTCGATAAAATGACGTCCGATTGAAGTAGAAATTGATTGGCATAAAATGGGTACAAATTAATGATTTTATTAAAAAATGTGTAAATTATATCATTTTTATCGTTAAAATGAGGAACTTTTGTATGAGAGCCCACAGAAGCCTTTGTCAGATTGGGCTCTCATATGAATGTCACGTGTCCTTATCAGACGAATACTTCCTACAAAATTTCAGCTCGATCGGACAAACCGTCTAGGAGTTTTCTTGAGACAAAACAAGCTTCGGAAAAACAGTCGACGGATCTCGGGATCGTCCAACCGACTTACAGACATCCACCCAATTTCGGTCGGATATGATTCCTAGAGGACCAAAACGTGATTTAAAATTTATTCGGGCGATTTTCATTTTTGGACCAAACGCATGACTTTCACTTCTAGAAGTTAAAGTAAAAATCTCTAAATAATGTTGCTTAATCTCGATCTTCTTTCTTTTTTTTTCAGGTATCCGCAACCGACCCGGATTGTGGAGTGAACGCAATGGTCAACTACACGCTCGGCGAAGGTTTCAAGAAAATAACCGAATTTGAAATTCGAGCTAGCACCGGTGAAGTTTGTATATCTAACGAATTGGATTATGAAACGAGAAACTCTTACGAATTTCCAATAATCGCTACTGATAGAGGTAAGTTTTTATTTTAATAAAAATATTTACATATATCTATTTTAAACATAAAATAAATTATTAGGAGGATTAAGCACGACGGCAATGGTCAAGATACAATTAACCGACGTCAATGACAACCGCCCAACATTTTATCCACGTGAATATAATGTATCCCTCCGTGAATCAATGCCACCGGCATCGCTCATTTCAACCCCGGTAGTCGTTGTTGTAGCAACAGACTCGGATTCAGGAAGTTTTGGAACCATAACGTACAGAATAGTGGCCGGGAATGAAGCTGCAATTTTCCGAATCGATCGATTGACTGGTGAACTTTTTGTGACTAGACCGAACATGCTGTCGAGTAGGAGTCAACCTTATCACAGATTAAATATCTCTGCTAGCGATGGGGGAGGACTGAGATCTACGAATGACGCTGAAGTTTTTATTAGTATAATTGATTCTGCACAAAGACCACCTATCTTCGATAAACCACGATACACTTATTACGTTAAGGAAGATGTTAAGCACAGTACGGTTGTCGGAACCGTTTCGGCAACAAGCAGTAACTCTGGCAGTCGAAGTGCGGTTCGTTATTTCATTTACTCTGGAGATCCTGATGGATATTTTGCGATAGATCCGTTGTCTGGAAACATTCGCGTTGCAAATTTGTTGGATCATGAAACGAAGCCACAAGTTCTCCTGAATATTCAAGCAACAAGTGGAGATCCTCCCGCCTACGGTCATACACAAGTCAATATTGATATTGAAGATGTAAACGATAATCCTCCCGAGTTTGAATCCAGCACTGTACGGATATCAATTCCTGAAAATGTTGAAATTGGAACGCCATTGTACGCAGCCAATGCTCGCGATAAGGATTCAGGAATGAGCGGTGTCATAACCTACCGTTTAACAAGTCCCACTAGCTCTAGTCATACTTCTGCGAACTTGTTTAGTATTGATGGACGTTCTGGTCATTTAACTTTAGCAAGGAATTTAGATTATGAAGCTGTGCAACGGCACAGTCTTATCGTTACCGCCTCTGACTCTGGAATACCAGCTTTATCAGCTAATCTAACAATTCTGGTCGAGGTTCAAGATGTTAATGATAATCAACCAATTTTCGAACGTAATGAATACTCAATTAAAATAGTTGAATCAATGCCAAGTAACTCGCAAGTGCTTCAAGTGAATGCTGTCGATATGGATACGGGAAATAATGCAAGATTAACTTACCGAATCCTTAACGAAAAACAAAAAGATGTGAATTCGTCAGACGTCTTTGGAATATTCCCCAATAGTGGATGGTTGTACTTAAGAAGTACGTTAGATAGAGAAATGAAGGATCGGTATGATATTACGGTCATCGTGACTGATAACGGAGTTCCATCATTAACCGCCACTGCCAAAATCACCGTCTCCATTTTGGATGCTAATGACAATACACCGCAGTTCGATAAACAAATCTACGAATTTAATGTTGAAGAAAATCAAAGGAGAGGTACTTCCATTGGTATTGTTTCAGCAACAGATATTGATATTGATATAAACGCAGTGATACGATACAGTTTGATTCCCAGTAACTCTAGTTTCCAAATCAATTCCGCTTCTGGAGAACTGACGACACGCGAGTCATTGGATCGAGAACTGAAGTCATCGTACGATCTTGTGGTTGAAGCAAGAGATCAAGGAACACCATACAGAAGTGCCCGAGTTACGATACGAATTTTTGTGACCGATGTAAATGATAATGCACCTGAAATTGTTGATCCCCAGGAAGATGTTGTAAGTGTGAGGGAGGAGCAACCTGCTGGGACAGAAGTTGTTAGAGTACGGGCTGTAGATCGAGACGATGGATACAATGCGTCAATAAGCTATTCAATATTGAAAGTAAGGGATTCGGATGGTTTCGGAATGTTCTCGATTGACCCTGTGTCCGGAGTAATTAAGACACGACTGCCTTTAGATCATGAAGAAAAAACTATATACAGACTAACAGTGGCAGCTACAGACAATGGGAAACCTCCTAAACAAACTGAACGCGTGCTGCGGATAGAAGTTCTTGATCTCAACGATAATAGACCAACATTTACTAGTTCTAGCCTCGTCTTTAGGGTAAGTTTCTATTTTTTGTGTAATAATTACATACGTTGCTAATTTTAAATAATTTACAGCTTCGCGAAGATGTTCCTGTAGGACATGTGATTGGATCGATTGGAGGAAATGAGCATTCTGATGTTGACAACCTAATTTCAAGTAACAGTAATGATTGGCATATTACCTACAGTTTAACATCTTTAACTCCAGATAAGATTGAAGGGGCTTTTGACATTGACAGAAATTCAGGAAAGCTTGTTGTGGCTCGTCATTTGGATCGTGAGGTACAAAGTGAATATCGTATGGAGGTACGCG
This sequence comes from Mochlonyx cinctipes, assembly GCA_001014845.1. Classification (NCBI taxonomy): domain Eukaryota; kingdom Metazoa; phylum Arthropoda; class Insecta; order Diptera; family Chaoboridae; genus Mochlonyx; species Mochlonyx cinctipes. The sequence goes on along the minus strand of JXPH01033407.1, from coordinate 7,397 downwards.
CACTTGACACTAGTGCCAGTAATAATCCGCAAAGCTCAGCAGTCACTGTTAAAGTAGAAATCGCAGACGTTAACGACAATGCTCCAAAATGGCCAAATGATCCGATAACCATTTTTATTTCCGAAGACAGTACGATTGGTACAATTGTCCACAATTTTACAGCTACGGATGATGATGCTGGTTCAAATTCTGATATTAGATACACGCTTCTCAAATCAACATCTATGGAAAAAGAATATTTTGCTGTTGATACATTAACTGGCTCCCTTACCTTATTAGCCGCTTTGGACTATGAAGCAGAATATGAATTTTTGCTAGTTATTCAAGCGACAGATCAGTCTTCAAACAAGTCAGAAAGGTTAAGCACTTCAGTAACAGTTAACGTTACTGTGACGGACTCTAATGATAACACCCCAGTGTTCATCACGCCACATACACAAGACACTACGATCTACTTGAGTGATGCAGCGGAAATAGATCAAATGATCACGCATGTTTTAGCAATCGACAACGATAGTGGAGAAAATGGACGAATAGCATACGATATTGTTAGCGGCAATGAAGATGGACGATTTTCAATTAATTCTGAAAACGGTTTCATCACCTTATCCAAACCATTCCTAAATAATAACATCGATGCTCAACACAAGAACTATGTTAGTGGAAAGTATCATCTTGTCATTAGTGCAACAGATTTTGGAACGCCAAAAACGAAGATCGCCAAGACGAATGTACAGATAATTATTCAGAACACGACAAATAATCCACCACGGTTTTTGGAACCAGTTTACCATGTGAATATTTCAGAAAATATACCGGTAGGGAGCTTCATTGTGCGAGTTTCTGCTAAATCGCACAATAGTGAGAATGGTGAGTTATTACAAATAGCATCTTTGAAATTAAAGCTAATTTTATGAATTTTTTTTAGTTGGCAACTTAACATATGAAATACCAAAAGGATCAGCCGCTGATCTTTTCGCCGTAGATCCAATTCGTGGAATAGTAACAACAAAGGGCGTTTTTGATCGTGAAATAAAAAATTTGTTCACCATCCCGATTTATGTGACAGAAGCGAGTTTCTTCAAAACGCCAAAAGCATTAAAAACCGAGAAGGATGTCAGGCAATTTGACACGGCTACAATAATTGTAAGAATTATTGATGTCAATGATCATGCTCCAGAGTTCCAACATGGATCTTGTTACCCGTTAGCTGTTCCTGAAAATAGTGATCTTTCCATTATTCACACTGTTGTTGCTAATGATTTGGATGAAGGACTAAATGGAGAGATAATTTATAGTATCACAGGTAATTCACTGCTTATTATTAAATTGTTTTACTTTTTTCTACAATATTAATTTAATTAAACAGGTGGAAATGTTGGCAACAAGTTCAGTATCGACATGAATACCGGCGCATTAACAGCGCGATCCCTAGATCGCGAAGTACACCCTCGTTACGTTCTTCAAATAACAGCTCAAGATCGTGGTTCTCAAGTTTCAAATCAAGGCCAGTGTAATATAACTATTAGAGTTGAAGATGAAAATGATAACGATCCACGATTTGAACTTCCAAAATATGTTGCAACAATCAAAGAAGACATTCCTGTAGGCGCTTCAGTGCTTAGTGTTAAAGCTACTGATGCTGATGTTGGAATTAATGCAAGAATTTTTTATTCCCTCGCTAACGTTACCGAATGGCTCTTTAATATTGATAATAAAAGTGGGCTCATTACAACAGCTGGGTAAGTCTTAATTTATTTGTATATGTTACGAAGCCTTTTTTAAATAACGCTTTTCCGTAGAACATTTGATCGGGAGAGACAGCACATGTACAATTTTATGGTCGTTGCTACAGACAGTGGAAGGTATAATGCAAGGTCTCAAAAGGTACAAGTTGAAATAATCATAGCTGATGTCAACGACAACAAACCTGTTTTTGCGAAATATCCTTTCAAAGAACAAATTGGAGCACTAGTTCAACCAGGACAAACACTCCTGCACATTTCTGCAAAGGATGTGGATCAAGGGATTAATGGCGAGATCATTTACAGCCTCAGTGACAATCCGAGCAATTCCAAATTCAGAATCAATCAAAACACTGGTGCATTGAGTGCTGCTCAGAGTTTAGCTAGTGAGAATGGAAGACTGATGCACATTGAAGTTACGGCTAGAGATAAAGGAAATCCTCCACAAATAGCAACGGGATTGGTTGAACTAAAAGTTGGGGATTTCCAGCAGGAGCTGCCAAGTTTAAGATTCCAAAATGATTCATATGTCATCAATCTAGTAGAGAATACTCAGGTTGGGCATTCAGTAGTCCACTTGAATGCTGTTCGCAGCGACGGGCGAAGGCAGAAAATAATCTATAGCTTTGGAACAGGAAATGAAGATGCCACATTTTCTATTGATGCGTTGACCGGAGAGGTGAAAGTAAGAAATTCAATGAATTTGGATTATGAAAAATACCACAGCATGAAAACGGACGGGATTTATTTGATAGCCGTTGCACGCACCGAGGGTACACCTCTTTTGTATGGATACTGCTCCATTAAAATAATACTGCAAGACGAAAATGACAACGCTCCACGCTTCACTCAACAGCAGTACTCAGCGTCAGTTTGGGAAGGGAATAGTAAAGGTACTTTTGTCATCCAAGTGGGTGCTTTTGATGCGGATCAAGGATCTAATGCGCACATACTTTACCACATTGTGGACGGTAACCACGACAATGCATTCATAATTGAGCCAGCCTTCAGTGGAATTGTTAAGACAAACATTGTTCTGGATCGAGAAATTCGTGATTCTTACAAGCTTAAGGTTATTGCAACGGATGAGGGAGTGCCTCAAATGACTGGAACTGCCACAATAAATGTACAAATTGTTGATGTTAATGATAATCAGCCGACATTCCCTCCTCACAGTATTATCAGTGTTAGTGAAGGTAATTTGGAGTCATTTAATAAAAAAAAAATACTAATCTTATTATTTTTACAGCCACCGAACTAGGAACCGTATTAACATCAGTGACTGCCAATGACGTCGACACAAATCCCCCACTTTCTTATAGTTTTAGTGATGATTCTGATGAAGAAGCTACGTTATACTTTTCAATAGATAGATATAGTGGGAAGGTGGTATTGAATAAAATACTAGATTATGAAAAGCAGCACGAATATCAGATGAAAATCTTAGCATCAGATACCGCGCACATTGCCCATACCACATTAACTGTACGAGTTACCGATGTCAATGATAATCCCCCTGTTTTTGAGAACCCTGCTTATTATGCTACTTTATCAGGTGAGTTTCCACTTAATTTCCATAATCATGAAAATTCATTTAATTATACTATATTTCAAGACGATTCCCGAAACCACAACATTGAAATATTGCGAGTGAATGCATCAGATGTGGACAGTGAAACAAATGCAATCATTAGATTTTCAATAGCAACCCCAGTTCCTGGATTTACCATAGACGAAGCAAACGGAATTTTATACGCCAACACCACAATAATCCCTAAGTCAAGCAGCGTAATTCATTTGATTATTAAAGCAACAGATTCAGGATCACCTCCACTAAGCTCAACTAGTACTGTAAGAATTCAGGTTAATTCTAAGAATCATGTTCAACCTCAGTTTATTCAGAATCAATATCGAATATCGATTAATGAAAACTCTCCACGCGGCACGATAGTTACGAATTTAATTTCTAAAAATATTTTCGACGCCAGTGACATTAACCAGAAGATGATTTTCGAAATAGTTAACGGGAATGAGGATGGAATCTTTGAAATTATTTATCCTGGAAGCACAATAATTTTAATAAAAACACTAGATCGAGAGGCTGTAGATTTTTATGAGCTAAAATTGATCATGATTGATCCAGATAGTCCTGTTTTGTATCGAGACAATAATAGTTCTTCAATGATCAATGTTTTTATTACGGTTGAAGATGCGAACGATAATGCTCCAGTGTTTCAACCTGGAGTTTACGAAGCCTCTATTGGGGAATCGTCTCCAATGAAACATTCAATCGCTCAAATCTTAGCACTCGATGCTGATCTAATGAACTCTCCAAATTCTGAAGTTGTTTATGATATAACATCAGGGAATGACGAGGGCATTTTTGCGATAGATCTCGTTTCTGGCATGTTGTTTGTTAACAATCAGCTCGACTACGATAATGGAAAAAATGTTTATAATTTAATTTTACGAGCTTGTGATAGTTCTACGATCCCTAAGTGTAGTTTGCATCCATTCGTTATAAATATTACGGATGAAAATGATAATGAACCTCAATTCCCAGTGTCCGAATACCTTGAATTTGTTGGGGAGAATGAACCGATTGGAATCAGCATTTTTACAGCTCGAGCTACTGATTTGGATAGGGGAGAGTATGGTAAATTGAATTATTCAATAGATACTCAAAACTCTGTTGGGTATTCAAGCTCGGATGATTCTTGGAAATTATTCAAGGTAGACCCAATCACTGGTGTTGTTATTTCCAATGCTGTTTTCGATTATGAAGAAAAGAATCGTTACACTTTCACTCTAAAGGCAACAGATTATGGAGGAAAAACTAAAAATGTTAAGGTTCGAATTGTAATTGAGAGTCGAGATGAATTTAGTCCACAATTCACAGAACGAACATATCGATTCATTTTGAGAAAACCAGATTCAGGACATTTACATATCGGGTATGTTGTTGGCCATGTGACTGCAACAGACAGGGATAGAGGTCCTGATGGTAGAATAGTTTATCAATTGACTTCACAACACCCTTGTTTCAAAATGAACAGGACAACCGGAGCGATTTTAGTTAAAAAGAAACTTGATAATGTTGAAGCGTATTCGGAAGCTGGTAGTGATATTAATTTAGTAGTTACTGCTAGTTCTGGTCGACAAGGATCTTTAACAAACATGACTGTAGTTGAAATTTCTATAGATTCTCTTAATTTGAATACTATTCCATCGGAACCTGTTTCTGCAAGTAATGGATTAACAAATTGGGCTTTAGGTTTGCTCATCACTATTCTCCTTGTAATAATCTGTGCAGCTTCCGTTTTCCTCTTCCTACACATGAGAAATAGGCACCAGAAGCAAGTAAATAAGTCAGGATTGAATGCAGAAACTGTCGGGCATGCCAACAATTATGTGGATCCTAGTGCTTTTGATACGATTCCTATTCGTGGAAGTTCTAGTGGAGCAGCAAGTGGTGGTCAATTTGCACCACCAAAATACGATGAAATTCCACCTTACGGTGCAAACTCGAACTCTGGAGCTGCCACAACATCCGAACTATCTGGATCTGAACAATCTGGTTCAAGTGGTCGAGGTTCTGCCGAAGATGATGGGGAAGATGAGGAAATTCGAATGATCAATGAAGGTGGTCCACTACAACGGGATGGTGTTTTGCAATTAGACGGTAGATTATCAGATGTTTCGGTACAGAATACTCAAGAATATTTAGCTAGGTTAGGGATTGTAGATAATTCAACAACAGGCAATGCTTCTAATTCGTCGAGAAGATGTTCCGAGAGTATGGGATTAGGAAGTTCTAAAGATGCAATGTTGCATCATGCATTACCAATAGACACGCTGCATATGTTTGATGAGGAGCAGAGAGAGTCTGACTTGACGAATTTAATTTATGCTAAACTAAACGATGTTACGAATGGAAGTGATAGGGCTAGTAGTGTGGATGAAGCAGTTACTACAGCGGGTAGTATAGGTGCTGCCGTAGATCATGTGATGATGGGTGGATTTGGGGACGTTCCGGTTGTCGGTGGACAACAAGGTATTTCAATGAACGGTTCTCTTAGCTCGATAGTTCACAGTGAAGAAGAGTTGACCGGTAGTTATAATTGGGATTACCTCTTAGATTGGGGACCACAGTACCAACCTTTGGCTCACGTTTTCTCTGAAATTGCTAGACTAAAAGATGATACTCTTTCGGTTCAAAGCGGAAACAGTGGCACGTCTAGTGCCAAAAGTAAAAACTCACTTCATCATACTATGAAGAATTTACCACCTCCCCTATTAACAAATATAGCACCGCGCTCAATAAATGTACCAGTATTCTCTGCAAGAGGGAATAATGGACATCATTCTAACGCTCCAAATCAGTATTTATTACCAAGGTCCCCAATAAGTCATGACTCCGCGGCTGGCTTCAGTACGTCGTCAGCAATGTCCCCAAGTTTCTCTCCTTCATTATCTCCATTAGCAACAAGATCGCCTTCTATATCACCACACGTTGTATCTTCTGGTGTTCCTACGTCCCACCATATGGTGTCACTGCCGAGACCGCCTCAGCAGAGGACACAGAGGAAACCCTATTAAAGTAAAATTAGTTTTGTATACTGAAAGTCCTGGCTGTGTAGCTATATTTGAATAATGTAAATGGAGAGTGTAAATAAAGTGTAGAATATTTTAGCAAAATCAATTGAATCATTACAATTACACAATAAGAATATTAAGTAAGACTAGATATTAAAAAAAATTAAAAATTGTATATACTCGACAATAAGTAAATAGAGATTATAAATATGTAAAATTGTACATAAAATATTTTAAATATTAATCATAATTAATTAATTATTTTAAAGTTACTTTCATATTTTTTAAATTGTAAAAAAAACAGAAACAATACATGATTTACAAGACTGTAAGCTTTCAAGCTTAATATTATAGAAGATTAAGTTTTAACAAAATTAATATTTTTAAATACTCTAATTTCCACGAAAAAATAAAGTAATTTGAAAAATGTTTGACATAAAAACTCTGTTTTTTTTAAATAATTTTAAATAGTGTAGTACATTTGACAAAAATAGATTGGTATGCGTGCCATTTTTATCACTCAAAACCATGTTTTAAAGTTTTAAAAACTAAATTTTCTGTCAAGCCATTTTGATTTGTAATAACTTCAATATTTTAGAAATTCTAGAAATTTGAGGTTATTATTTTATTGAATTACTCAATGACACTATAATTGACAATAAATTTGAAAAAATACTGCCATAAGATGAAAAATTAGAAATGTATTATTTTTTGTAGACTTAAAATTTTACTATTTATAAATAAAAATAAAACCATATCTTGTACAAAAATAATTTAATAAATATATTTGAAA